>RJWT010019963.1:0-18173 GCA_004365215.1 Cuniculus paca | reverse complement strand
GGTCAGGCACCCTTCTTCCTGTTTTTATCTAATAAAATGCTAACCTGCCCTGAGTTTCTATTATGTGGGAGGGGTCCCCAGGGCCAACCAGTGATTCGGAGATTTGACTCCCTCAACATTTATTCCTCCCTCTCCTCCCACCACCACCACAAGGACCCCCGGGGCTGCAGCCTCCTCTCTCTGTCTCTGATCAGAGCCGACACCAGACGTGATTAGCAGGCGCAGCAAATTCAATTTGTTAAATGAAATTGTATTTTGCCCACGGCTGCTTCTGTTTGATCCCGGGGGACCAAGGGGAGCAAGGGAGGGGAGGGGTGGCGAGCGGCACGGGGAGGCCCAGGTGCTCTATGCTGTGGGTGGGGGAGGCAGCAGGATTGGGCAGAGAAGGAGCTGCTGCTTGGCATGGGTGCCTCATCTGGGCGGGCAGGGCAGCCAGAGTTGGGCCTGAACGGCGCCGCCCCAGGCCTGGCACTCTCGGAGCTCGGGCAGACGTGGGGCCTGCCACGTCGTCACTTGGCACTCAGAGGCCCTTGCTTGCTCTTGGCTCACGTAGGCCACGCTCAACACTTATCCTGTGCCACACCCTGCAACTGAGGGGAACTGAGTAGAGGGGCTGGTTTGGGCCTTTGGGGCCGAGGACCCAGCAGCTGTTGGCTGTCCTGACTCCCCTCCCCCACAAGGGAGTGAAGCCAAGGGTCAGAGTTGCTTCCGCTGCTGGGATCAGGGGAGGAGGGTAGGGGTGGAGCTGCCTCCCCTCTTCGTGGGAACCCGGCCTGTGTAAGCAAGAGCTGGACAAGGTGACTACACTGACAGACACCCTGCGGTCTGGGAGCAGGCAGTGGAAGGAGTGAGTGCATGGTTTACATGGAACTAGCAGCCCAGCCTGGTTTAGAAGTCTGGCCGGTCCTTCTTCAGCTTCTTATAATCAGTGGAAACTGCAAGGAACTAAGGGGAGAAGGAAAGAAAGGTTACGAACTTCCCTCTATTCTCAGTATGGGAGGAGACCAGGAGGTGAGTAGCAGGGGAAACAACCCAGCACCATTGGGGTGTACCTTATATTGGTCATTGGGGCTCAAGCGATTCCAGGGTTCTGGATTGTTCTTTCGGTCCCAGCTGTGGAGGAGAAGGGAGGGTTAGGGTCTCCTGTGTGGAAGCCAGGACTCCGGCTGCAGGTATTCCTCTGAGTTCAGGCAGGGTCTCTGTTCCCACCCTAGCACCTTCACCCCTGTCTCCTACTCTGGGGAGGTCCCATTTCCTGGAGACAGATGGGGAGGGGGCATGTTAGCTGATGCTGACAAGTGAGACAAGAAGCTTGTCACCATTGTCAGCGTGGAGCGTGGTGACAGAATGACAATCCAGCCTAGGAACTCCCTCCCGCTCACTGCCACCCTAGGTTAACCCCTCAAAGCAGAGACCTGGGAATCCAGCAGAGATCCCGATGGGTAGGAATTTCAGTAAATTCCAGTAAGGTAGTGAGTGGGTAGGTAGGAGCTCTTTTTGCTTATCTAAGGATCCTCCTCACGGATGCCCCCTATGCCACCTCCAGCAGAACATAACGTTTCAGGTGTTACCTGGGGGCCCCAATAGCACCCCCCCATAGTTTACCCTGCAAGGACAAGAGGTACCCAAAGGCCTGAAGCAGCTAGCAGAGTGGCATCACCATAGCAACTGGGACAGGAGCTGTGTGGGTTCCAAGGCCCCAGAACCCACAAAATCCACCAGAAGAGAGAATAGCCGGTTTGACCCAAGGAGAAATGGGGGGATCTCCCAAGTAGAAGTCAGACCCAGCCCTGAGATGTCAGGTGGCGCTACGGGAGGTACACAGTCTGGAGATGGTGCTAGGACCACCTATTCCCATTCCTAAGAGGTCCACCCTTTCGCCCTTCACTGTGTCCCACCAGGACCCCTGCCTTCATCCCAAGCCCAGCCTTTACCAGACGTCGGGGCTGCGCAGGGCCAGCCGCAGCAAGTAGAGCGCAGCACTGCCCATGCCAAGGCCGATGAAGCTGATCATTGGAATGAGCTGTAGGGGAAGTCAGAGGGCATTTGCAGGGCCAGCCCCCTCTGCCCAGTTCCCACTTGCTTTTTCCCAGCTTCCTTGCTTGCCCCACTGCCACCCAAGTTCTAGTCCTCCCTCCTCCAGGAAGAGGGGACCTGGAACCTCCCACAACCGCATTCCTGGTCTCTTATCTGACAGTTATCCTAGGATCCAGGATGTGGGATGATTGCAGGAATAGTTTGAGGGCTCCCTGAGGATACTGGGGGAACTGGACAGGAGACAGGACTCTAGGGGACTTGGGGGTGGGACCGCAGAAAGTTAGGAGTTAGAACCCCAGTCGCTGAAAGACTGAACTTACCCCAGGATGTTTTTTGATCTGCCGATAGAAACGGGCCCCTAGGCTGGTTCCTGCCATATCTCCTTCTCAGTGTCTGGTCCTCTGCAGTGCTTCTCCTGTATCCCTCCTCCTGGGGTCCCGCCCCACACTGGGGAGGGGTCAGCCTAGCCCAGCCCAGCCGCCTCTGCAGACTCGCCCCACCCTTCTCAGTTTGCTTCTCTGGCAATTCCAGGCCCAAAGCAAAGAAATTGTTGAGGGAAGCCGGAGATTTCTGCACCCCAACTCTCTCCTCCAGATGCCTGCACCCTGGCCCATGGGACTTCATCATATTTGGGGTTTTGGGTGTCTGAGGGAGGGGACTCAAGTATCCAGAGACTGATTGAAGGGGAATCCAGATGTGGGCCAGGCAAGCAGATAGAAAATGCACACGTGCAGAGCGTTCACAGGAAGGCCCAGGGCCAGTGAGGGCAACTGCAGCCTCTTCCTGATCCCCTTGGAACTACCCAGGAGCTACAAGGTCCTGAGAACTCCGGTCCTTTGAGTCCACAGTGTAGTAGGAGGAAGGGACAGATGATTTCACTAAAGATGCCCAGCAACCCCAAGGGCCTGGGTGGGTTCTCCAAATTGTGGTTGGCCTGGAGGAATAGTGACTGGAGGCTGGAGAAACCAGATGCACCTGACCAGGACACAGGATAGAGACATACACTGTGGGCGTTTGGCGGTTCAAGTCTTGAATGTGCTTGCCTGCTTGAAGGAGGAGTGAAGGTGGGACCTCCCTAGGAGGCCATTCTGTACCTCTGACTGGAACCAAGGAAGAGAACAGAGTGAAGGATTAGTCAAACAAGGCTGGGAAAGAGAACACGCAGACAGAACTGAGGAGCTATTGCCTAGCTCCTCAGCCAATTCAGGTGTCTGCTGGGCTGCCAGGGTGGGAAGGCTTCCGCCCTCGTCTTTGGGGAATTGGGGTCTTGGCAAAGCAGGAGCCTAGCCCTCGTCTCCTCTCCCACGCTAATATTCACCACTCCTCCCACCTCTGCCCCGGATCTGCCAGAGCCCACCACATGGCTGCTCCGGCAGGGGTGAGCTCCGCACCCACTGCTGGGCCCTTGGGGTACAGGGAGGGAGAAGGCCACTCCTGTGGGCCCCCTCCATTTCTCGCACACTGTTCCTCCTCCGCCCCTTGCGCTGACAAGCCGGCTGTAATTAGGCTGCGGGGTCCCCGGCTCTCCGCCTCCCTTAGGCGGATAATGAGATAAAGTGTCAGAGACACGGCGAGAACAAAGAGACAGAGACTCGCTGCGATGTGTGTGCGGGGAGGTGGAGGAGGGGGCTGACAGGATGTCAGAGCTTCAAGCAGCACAGAGCCCTGCCTGAGCGCCTGCACATGCAGGCTGGGCCGTGGAGGGGGTGTCCTGTCGCCGTGCCCCCCAACCCTCCAGTTTCCGGTACTAAAATCAATCCCGGAGCTAGAAGCTTAAGCGGGCGCCCAGCTGGGCTGCACATCTGGCACTGTGGCACAGCTGCGGAGCCGGGGCGGGGGGGGTGCCTGGCCCTCGAGCCGCGCCCCTTTGCTCTGGGGCGCTCGCTCACTTCCCCTCCCTTCTGCGTTCTAGTGAACTGCGCCTGGCATGACCCAGATCTTCCATCTTGCTTCTCTCCCAGAACTACTACTCTTCCTACTGTCTTAGGCCGGAGGCCTGCTCTCTGAGCCCCCAAATTATTTTTCTGTTCCTTCCTCTCCGCGATTCCTGGACCCTTTACTAGCTTCTGGCCCAAGTTTTTGCCGTTCGAAGTTCCCTTCCGTCTTTGATTCCCATCCCTGGATCTCGGTCTCTGGGGCCCAGCTGGATCCCAGCACTCGTAGGGTTCCGGATCCCATTGCACCCCTCTCTGGACTTCCCTACCACAGCGATTAAGGCCGCGCTGGTCCGCGGCGGTTAAGGGAAGGCAGAATGACGCGAGGCCGGGGTCCCGCCGGGGCTACACTGAACTCTGAACCGCACCAGGATTCTCACGCGGGATGTGGCGGCGCAGCCAGGTGCATCTGGACTCGCCGCCGCCGCCGAAGGCAGCGGTGGCCGCTAGGGCCGTGGGCACGGGTGCCCCCTGGAGGCCTAGCGGCTCCTAGACGCGGGAAGAGGCCTTGGGTGCCCCCTCTCGGGCAGCGTCGGCACTGCAGCCCAGCTTTCCTTCAGGTAAGTCCGCGCCTGAGGTGGCGATTCCCGCCCGCCGGGTCCCTCTGGCGGCTCCCGCCACCACGGCCATGGGTCCCTCAGCCTCCACTCTTCAGGTGTGAGGTGGGGCCAGGAGGTGAAGAGGCGCCTAGAAAATCCCGCCTTGACAGCTGTCGGCACCGCCTCAGGCCCAGGCTGGCCTCAGATGCCCCTGGCTCCGTCTCCGCTCTGAGGCTGTAGGTCCCGGGACTGCCCTCCGCCCCCGGCCTGGCCTGTCCGAGCCTTCGGCTGCCCCTCGTTTGCCTCTTCTCGAGGCTCTGTCTTTTTTAGGTGTGCCTGCGTCACATTCTGACTGCGTCAGTCTCCCTTCTGCTGTCCCTGCCTTGCTTTGTCCAGGGTCTGTTTCGGTCTCTCCGTCTCTCCCCATCTCTGTCTTTGGAAACCCCTTTCTCTGTCTCCCCCTACCGCTTACCCCCTCATTCTCCAGCTCTATTCCTATTCTCTGACTTGCTGCCCCTGGGGGCTGCAGCAGTCCAACTGGACAGCCTAGGGACACCTTGTGGCACCGCTCAGGGTCTCCTTCCCGGTCACCTCCACACGTCCGTCTCCTCAGCACGGCCTCGGTCCTCCCGCCGCCGCAGCTGTGGGGTGTGAAGGGGGCCCCGGGGAGGGAAGCCAGAGTACCCAGCATCTGCTCAGGAGCCCCGGGGCCTCTGACCCCTCCGCCACTGTTAAGGGCGCCAGGTCCCGAGGCTCTGAGATGATCGTGATTGCATCAGCCAGACTGAAGTGGAGCTGGGAGCCTCGCAGCGAGCGGGCGAGCAAGTGAGCAAGCGAACGAGACAAAGACGCCCGCGCCATCTGTTTATGCAAAGTGCTCTCCACCAGGGACGCCGGTGTCCCGGTGCCTGGCCCAGTTCGGGGCACAGGGTCGTGAGTCGGCACCCGCCCTGCACCCCAGCTGGGCCTGGGCTGTCCCCCTTCCCAGCACAGAGGGGCCGTGGGGCGAGAGGAACGGGGAGGGGGTAGGGGTGTTGATGTGATTGGAGCGGACGCGGCTGTTTCTTCAATAATGGATGGAGATGATGCGGACGGCGGAGCCGAGCCGGCCAGGAGAGGAGAGAGGAATAGAAATAGGGAGGGGGGCGGGAGACTCACCCAGACCCTCCCGCGCGAGCACGCTAACGAAAGCGAGCGCATGTGCGCGCGTGCACACACACACACACACACACACACACTCCACGACGCGCGCACACACACACCCGGACACGCGCGCGCGCGTCACACTGTCATTCGGGTACACGCCGCTGCGCAGCTCACACCCAGGCACACACCCACGCACTGTCACCGAGACACACCTGCAGGCGGAGACGCCAGAGCCACACACACTCACCAGTAGCTCTGGATTTTCACACATAGCATCCTGGAGGCAGATACTTGGAGACGCCTGAACCGGGCACACCCAGGCGTGATCAGAGCACAGACACGTAGACCCGCCAAAGCAATAAGAACATCCAGACACCTAGACACCCTGGGGCTTAGACAGAAATCACAGAGATGAGTGTGGGTGGCAGGTGGACAAACCCCACAATACTGACAGATTCAGGGGCACAGATGCATAGTAAGGGCAAAGACACAAATGTACACCTGGGGCTCAGTATATCTCACATTCCCGGGGCACAAACATACCACACATCAGGGGTATAGGTCCCCACAAGACACACTCATCTCAGGCTTCCCACCCACTCATGCGGGATCTGCCATCTGTGCCCCCTAGGGTGGAGTGTGGCTGAGAGGTCACCAGGGCTCCCTGAGTAGGACGTTAGCCTAGCAGTGTAACGAGGTAGTGGTGATCTGAGGTGCCTGGGGCTGTGGACTCAGAGGCCTGTGGTCTCCCTTGATTGCCTGCAGGCTCCCTTCCCTGGTCCTCAGGGCAGGTGGTGCGGACCTTGGGACACTGCAGCAGCAATTCAGGGATGCTGGGGGCCCCAGTTCGAGCTGTTTGCAGGAGAAGGAGCCAAGGGGGTGGCACATTGGTGACACTGGTCACTGAGAAATTCCCAGGATACTAAACTGGCTTGCAAGATGAGGGTTGAACAAAGGATAGCTCCATACCCCACCTCATTTCCCATGCTGCTCAATCTTCTGACTTCAAGAGCTTCCCCTCACCTCCACTTTTGATACACAGTCTCCCAGTGTGGCAAGGCTGGCCTCAAACTCTCCCTCCTCCTGCCTCAGCCTCCCAAGGGGGAGTGCTGGGATTACAGGCATGGGCCACCACACCCACCCACCTTTTTTTTTCTTTTTTCTTAAAGAGTGGAATAGACTGTGGAGGGGTGGGATGCAAGTTGAGTCCTGGACCCTAGTACCCCAGCCTTTTCTCTGATCTATTTTCAATTCGGTCTGCTCTTTGGCCCAGACTTATGACCTTTGTAGTGTGCAGCTGCATCATCCATCACCCAGGCGGCTGCTTGTGGGAGTGGGAGGCAGTGGGGATTCAAATAAGGTCGCTGTCATGCCTGCAACCGTCTCTGGGGATTTGCTTCCCAGTCCAAGGCCCTGGGTTCCACTACCTTGAAGAGTACTGAGGGGAAGGGCATGACCATGGGGCTCCATCATGACACTATGCCCTATGTCCCCACCGCTGGAGCCCCAGCACCCCTCCTTTGAGCTCAGCACAGCCTGTCTCCCCTTTCCTCCCGCCCCTCTTCTCTCGGGCCCTTTGCTTAATTTCCTATTAACTGCTGATAAATCCAATTAAACCGCCGCTCTAATTAGGGACAGCTGCTGGCTGGGTAAGGCGAGGGAGGGGGCGCCATCCCCCCAAGTGTAGGGGAAGAACAGCCGCTCTCCCTGCTCTTCGACACCCCCACAGCAGCGACGCCACCCAATGAGCCAGTAAATTGGTTTTGTTTCCGCATTGTGTGTGGGGAGGGTCTCCGGATCTTGGGGAGGGGCCTCCAGTTTTGAGTTCTTTAGATCACTTGATGAATAGGAGCAATCGGAGCCCTCAGCTGTCCCTCCCCACATACCCTCATGGTAGGTGGATCCAGAGGAAAAACGGGGGCAAATGTTGACGCGTGACTGGGATATGTGCGTGTGCCCGTGATTGTGATTAAAGGAGAGCGGCTGAATCTTCCTGCGTGACCCTGAGAACGCCCCCAGGCATTTGGGACGGTCAAGGGCAAAGGGAACAAGAAACCGAACCGGCTTCTGCCCTGAGTATTCTTGCGTTCTTCCCTACCCCCACTTCACACCTCGGCCTTCAGTAAGAAAGGGGCCCTCCTCTTCCCCAGCCCAGCTGAGCCTCTGCCCTCCCCCGCCAGCAGCAGATGGTGCCCGGGCTCCTGCTGCCAACCTTGCTAGGCGATGCCAACCTCAGTCCTGGTAGACAACGGGAGGCAGGAATAGGAGCTCTGGCTGGCCAGGCTGACCCTCCCCCACCCGTCATCAAGCTCAAGACCCTCTGCCTGCCCCACTCCAGCGACCACCCCAGGCTGTCTCTCACTGGTCTGCTCCCAGGTCCCCAAACTCCTCGTCTCCTTCTGCTCCCTTCTTCATACCTTCCCGCTCCTCGCCACCTGCCGCCCTGACCAGGGCCTGTGTATTTGCATATTCGCATATGCAAATAACATTTGCATACGGCGCGCCGCAGGGGGGTCCGCGCCGGAGCCGGTTAGCAGTAGGGCCAGCGTCCTCTCACTCGGTACCTGTCGGAAAGGGCTGGGGCAGGGGCCACGCGGGAGGGGCTAACTCCCGCCCCCCGGCCTCGCTAGCTCAGTTCCCCAAGGACTTGAGGAAGTGTTGCCATGGAGACGGCACGCACCCCAACCCCCTCCCAGGCATAGGGTCTAGGGCTTGGTGTCTTTAGTTCTCTCCCCTTATCCACCTCCCTCCCGCCCCTGCCCATTCCTCGATCTCCAGCTGAGATCTTGCACCGCCCCCTGGCGGTCCAGCTCGGCGCTGAGCCAAGTTCCGGAAGGAAAGGGTCAGCGCGCCGCTAAATAGCCAAGAGCCAGAGGGATCCACCCTGTTACGAGATCCTGCTCCCAGATGCAGGGGTAGCAGGGTGGCGATTCCAGTCCGGTTCGTCTTTCGTCTCTACTAGCAGTGGTCTAACCAGATGGGTCTTGGTTACCTGATAATAGTAAGGTGGGGCAACTGGAAAGCATTCTTCACCGCCCCCCCCAAGCTTTCTCCTGGTCCCCAGTGAAAGAACAAACTTAATATTTTTGTCAAAACTTTTAATAAATTTGCAACATTCAACAGTTTGTCCCCGAGACAACCCTCGGTGCCTCTTGCTGGATAAGCATTTTTCCCAGCTCTTGCAGGCTGTGCTCGAGGGGTTGTAGGTGAAAGCTGCTCTGGGCACCAGGTAACCGAGGCCCTAGTCCGGGAGAGGGACGCGGGAACCAGTCCCTTTCCAGAAACTCCATCTTGCTTTGGCGGGCCTTCCCCAAGCAGCAGTCTAGTTGCTTTCGCCCCTTTCCTCCCCCACCTACACCTACACTGGGCCTGCCCAGAACGGGGGTGGGTGTCTCCTGCCTGCAGGCACCCGCACACCTAAATCTCCTCCAGGAAGTCAGTGGGGAACAGCCCCACCTTGCGGCCGGTGTAGACCTTGACGTAGCCACCGGCTTCATCTCCTTTCTGCACCACGATCTAGGGCAGAGATGGCAAACGTTTTAGAGACCAAGTGTCCAAACTGCAACCCCAAACCCACCTATTTAACGCAGAGTGCTAACGCTGCAATTAAAACTGAATGCTTATGCCGGGCGTGGTGGCTCACGCCTGTAATCCCAGCTCTCGGGAGGCTGAGACAGGCGGATCGTTGTGAGCTCAAGGCCAGCCTGAACGGCATAGTGAGACCCTGTCTCAGAAACACCAGGGCCGGGAATCTAGCTCAGCGGTCTAAGCACCTGCCCGGCAAGTGTAAGGTTGTGAGTTCAATCTCTGGTGCCGGGAGAAAAAAAAAAACAACCAAAAACTGAATGCTTAGGTTTTACTTTAGAAAAGACAATTGTTTTCCAGTGTTTGGCTACTGGAGTGATTTGGCTTTCGTGTCCACAAAGAAGGCTCTCTGTGCCCACTGTGGCACGTGTGCCATAGGCTCACTACCACTGACCTAGGGTTAATGGGTTAGGGAGTAGGAGAGGAATGAGGGGAAAGTCAGGAGAACAGAGGAAGCTGAGGCAGTATGGCTGGCTTAAGAGCACTGAGGCCTGGCTCTCGGTTTGGGTTGGGGTACTAGAGCTACCTGGTCCTTTTTGAGAGTGATCTGCCCTATTTCGCGATTCCCCACGAAGGATCTTGTTACACGGTGCACACGTTCTCCAGCCCGGACCCGAATGATGAAGTTTGGTGGGAAAAATCCAACCTTCTCCCCAATCTTCCCCTAGGGAAGTAGGGAGAATCAATCACTCTCTCAGGTTCTGGACCCAACCCAACACCGACCCTAGCCCCAGCCGTTCCTCTTACCCGCCACCACTCCTCATTGGAGTCATCAATGACTGTGATCTTCTCTCCTGGCCTAGGAGAGGAAGGGAGGGTTCCCAGTCCTGTAACAGTTCTTGACTGTCCCCAGGTCCAGCCCCATAGGCCCCAAGCATGGAGCTCCCCCTTTCTCTTTCCAACAGGGAGCCCAGCTCTTCCCCTCTTCACTCCCCTGTACCCTCCGCCCCCTGCTCTAAAGGCCTCTCACGGGAAATCCAGATCGTCCTTCTCCAGGGCCTTGAACCGATAGAGAGCCACAAAGTAATGAGACTGCTGGAAGCCAGGTTGCTTGTGCTGGGGGTGAAAGTGGGTGATGAGTTTCAGCATTCCCCTCCCCACACGGAGGGCCTTCTCGTGGCACTACAGGGTCCCGACTCTCTTCTAGGTTCCTGAGCTGAGAGGAGGCTGCTGGGTGTGTGTGAGAGGAAGGCGAGGGTGGTAGAGGGAGATGGGAACTTTGGTTGAGGTGGTCAATGGCATCAGACCTGGGTTAGGGGGAGAATTCTCACTTTGTCATCAGGGGTCTTCTTCTCAGCCTTCTTGTTCCCTTCGGGGTTTCCTGGGATGGGAAACATGGGTACATTGACTCTGCTTCCTGGAGAGCAGCCTTCCTTCTCTTGCCCTTGTGTTGGAGGGGCTCCTGCATCCCCAAACCTGGGCTGTCCTTTACCTCTCCATCCCCTCTGCCACAGCTGAGCCCCTGACCCTGCCTCATCTCTGGGGATGGAGGTGGGCGACACTCACCATCCTGGGCTTTGCCTTCCTCTGGCTTGGCTGACTCTGGCTCCTCCTCCATCATGGCTGCTAGAGGCTAGAGGGGGCATTAGAGATAGGGAGATATTGTCTTGGGAACCCATGTTGTCCTGGCTCTCTGGTCAGGCCAGAGAACTGTAGAATAATAGGATCACAGATTGGAAGGAGACTTGGGAGGAAATATCTAGTCCTAATATAGAGATTTCCTCAGAAATATGCTGGCAGGTTAAGTTACCCATTATGCTTGGATGTAATAATGACAAGAAGTTTACTACCTTACAAAGTAACCCCACTGAACTGGGGATTAGCTCAGTGGAAGAGTGCTTACCTAGCATAAGCAAGGCTGTATGTTTGATCTCCAGCACCACAAAGAAAAAGTAACCCTAATCAATTTGGGAGTAATTCCTATGAAGCCTATGTCAGTCTCCCTATAATCTCTAATTACTGGTTCTGATTTTTTCCCTCTGGCGCTATAAATGCATAACAAATATGGCCCTCCTAAATATCTGAGGACAGCTGACATGTCTTTTCTGGCTTTTTTCCCTAATTATTTTTAGTTCTGCTGGATGTGGTGACACATGCCTGTAATCCCAGCACTCAGGAGGCTGAGGCAGGAGAATCACCGAGTTCAAGGGCAGCCTGGACTACATAATGAGTTCAAGGCCAGCTTGCACTACAAAGCAAGACAGTGTTTCAAGAAATAAAATCAACCAATTTTTTCCAGTTCCTTCAAGTCCCACCCATGATCCAGATTCCAGGTCTTTTTTATTTTTTAAGTTTTTTTGAAACAGTCTTGCTCTGTAGTCTAGGCTGGCCCTTGATTTGGTGGCAATCTTTCTGCCTCGGCCTCCCAAGTGCTGGGATTACAGGCAAGTGTCACCACCATGCCAGACTTCTATGTCCTTATGTTGTTGGCCCTTAAAAGATACTTCAGTGTCAAGGGCCAGTGATTTGGCTCAGTGGCCTAAGTGCCTGCCTGGTAAGAGCAAGGTTGTGAGTTCAATCCCTGGTGCAGCCAAAAGAAAAAAAAAAATCAGTGTCTAAGAGAAAAATGGGCAGTATAGTTTTGTTTTGGTACCAAGAATCAAACTCACAATCTCGTGCTTGCTAGGCAGGTGCTGTGCCACTGAGCTATATTTCTGGCCCAGCAACATAGTTTTTATAATTCCCTTGAGAGAACAGAACCTGAATGTGTTAGCCTTTCTGGAAGCAGTCAAGTCACACTGTTAGTGCCACACAGTTCACTCCACAGAAATCCCCTAATATGTGCCCAACTTCTTTTTGCTTTGAGTCCAGATCTTTAGTTGTTTTTGTGTAGTTGACTTTTTTTTGATGGTGGTATTTCTCATGAGTGAACCCAGGGCCTTGCAAATGCTACACAAGTAGTCTATCACTGAGTATCACCCCTAGTCCTTTTAAAATTCTATTTTATTGATTTTTTTTTTGAAATAGGGCTTCACTATGAAGTGTAGGCTGGCCTTGAACTCACTATGTAGTCCAGGGTGGCCTTGAACTCATGGTAAACCTCCTGCCTCAGACTCCCAAGTGCTGGGATTACAGGGATGCACTACCACCCCTGGCTTAAATTTTATTTTGAGATAAGAGTCTTAGTAGGTTGTTTAGGGCGGACTCAAGCCTCCTGCTTCAACCTCTCCAGTAGCTGAGATTACAAATGTGTGCCAACACAGCTGGTGATTTTTTTAAATCCAAAAACTGGTAAGTACATTTTTCCTTATAAAATTTCAAATTATTGGTTTTGACCCTTTTTTTTTTTCTAGTTTGTTAAGATTTTAAAATATTCAGTGAATAAGCTTTCCCTCCTCAGGTAGAGGAATGGAGGGGAAAAAAACAAAAAACAAGTTAAGCCATGTACAGGTACAAATTCTCTATGATGAATGTGACTGATACGTATATCTAAAATGTACTAATACAATCTAATTTTTAAAAAAAGTTTTCCCTCTTAGCTTTCCCAGGGATGGTAGTGTTATAGGCAGCTTAGTTAGAAATATTATAGGCAGTCAGATAGGGCCAGGCCCCAAAAAAGTGGACACAGAGGACCAGGTGTCTTGTGACCTTAAAGGAGACAGACACCTCCCGCTATAAGCCAAATCTCAAGACCAAAGGCAAAACAAATACAACCACACCCTAAGTAGAAACATCAGGGATTGACATTCTAAATAGGCATGGTTCACCTTGACCATCCCAATTCCCTATAGGAAGAGTCACTGATCCTTAAGAATGCTCACTTGCTCCGTGATTCGCTTTCCTATTTGTCCCTGATTTGGTCAATTTTACCTGGACAATTAATCTTACTGGTTGACCATAGTTCTGTCCCACCTCATGCCCGTCTGCCTTGCGAGTTCCCAGGTTTTCCCCATCTTAGACCCACCTTTCCTCGTGGTTTTACTCTGTAAGTCTCTCGAAAAGCCAGAATCTTTGGCAGCCCACTCGGGACCCCTCTGTCTCTCTCAGACAGCAGCTTTCTCTCTCTCAATAAACATAACCTGCTCATAACCTCCGTTGTTCCTAAAATTCATTCTTTGATTTCAGAGAAGATGAACTCGTGCAGAACACCTAGTGGGCTGGGAGTTTCATTCCCCTGTATCAGTAGTGCTTCAGCTTGCACTTGGAATTCAGCAGAGCGAAAGGAAGCAGTTCAGGGATAATTCTCCTTAGAACAGTGATTCCAAGCCTGCCCCAACCCTTAAGAATCTTGCCAAGATTGTCTTTCATCACATGTAATATTCTGCCTAGGAGTTCTGGTAAATAACACAATCGTGTTTTTAAAGCTCAGTATGCTCTTCCTGCCTCTGCCTCCCAGAGGGCTAGGATTGTAAGCGTGAGCCACTATGCCTGGCTCTGAATATACTATTTATATCTTCATTTGTATCAGTGAGAAAAAAGGCCGTAGATGAGCACCATGAACCAAATCCTGTTATAAGGCATCCGAAATCCTATTACAAGGCATCAGAAATCAGATGCTCCTAAAACACCAAGACTCTTTGGGCACTGTCAGTCACTTAATTTTAGGAAATGATTTAACTATAACCATCATCTATGTTAGGCTTTCCATCTGGTTGTCCAGAAAAATATCAATTCCTTGTAGAACTGACCTGAAATCTATGGCAATACCAACCATTGACTACTATTAAAGGAAACGAGGGTGCTCTTGGGCACCCTCTGAGGCTTTATGCCTCAGTTTCCTTATCTATCTATAAGATGCTTGTGTCAGACCAGATGATCTTCATGGACTATGGCATGGTTCTAGAATTCTCATTCGTTGGCATGTCAAATTGTCTCCTCCAAATCCAGAACACAACTTTTGCCTCTCTCATCCAGCAATGCCAAGGCCTGAGGCCTAGCCTTCTGCGCTTTAACTTGACAACTGCAGAAGGGAATCGAGGGCAGTTGTTCTTAACCTGAGACCCATGGTGAGCTGCAGTAGGTCCAAAGAGCCCTCTAAAATTGCATGCAAAAATAAGCCTGTTGGGTTATGTGGTATTTTTTTGGGAAGAAGATCCACAGCATCTGTCAGTTTTTCAAAGGAGAAATAACCTGCCCCATAGAATTCCTGGGCGGGGCTCAGTGGGATGTATAGTGCTCACATTTTTCTTATCTGCCTGTCCCTTCTTCCGTTCCTTGTTTGCCATGATCACCCCAGTGCGCAGGGTTTCAAACACAGGGTCATTTCGATTGGCAGCAGCTAGTGGAATGGGAGAAACAAGACATTATTCATATTACAGAGAGAAGATTGGAGGGAAGAGACCTCAAGAAGGGAGAGGTAGATACTCAGAAGTGTGTATATGTGGGTGGGGTGGGGGTGAGGGAAGGATTAGGGAAAAGTGTGCTGGATAATACCTAGGTTACCAATCTATAAAGGGCTTTAAAAACACTATTGTGGCTCTCAATAAAAAACAAAAAACCACCATTGTGATATTTACCAGAACTCCTAGGTAGACTATTACATGTGTTGGAAGACAACCTGGGCAAGTTTCTTAAGGGTTGGGAAGAGACTAGGAATTACTATTCTAAGGAGAATGGTCTCTTTAACTGCTGGCTTCTGTTGTGCTGAGTTGAATGTGCAAGCTG
Organism: Cuniculus paca; assembly: GCA_004365215.1. NCBI lineage: Eukaryota > Metazoa > Chordata > Mammalia > Rodentia > Cuniculidae > Cuniculus > Cuniculus paca. The sequence continues at coordinate 3,328 of RJWT010019963.1, read as the reverse complement.
GGGAGCTATCACCAGCAGATTCTTTTCACTCATGTTCCTCGCAAAGTTGGCCTCTCCATGTAAATGTTGGTTTGAACAAATTGTCAATGAATACGCTTTTACAGGTTGCCAAGTTTAGGAACTTGCCCACGATGTCTATGTCTACAACCTTGGTCTGCCCCTGAGTCTGTCAAGTGTCTGTAACAAGCATGAAGACAGTCTAGAATCCTTGTTCTTGCTTAAAAATGGTTTTGCATGTGAAAAACACAGATTTTGAAGCTAGCTGATTAAGGTTTTAGTCTTGGCTCCATCTTCTGTTAGCTATCTGTAGCTCTAGCTAAATCTTATTTCCCTCAGCTATAAAACAGGGGAATATTAACTGCATCTAAAACAGCTATAAAAATACTAGACTGAGGAAAAACTATGGAAAACAGAAAGTTTCTGCTTAACAATTTGATTTCCAAAGCCAGGCGTCATATGAAACCATCTCTGAGGCTGGCCCACTCCCTCAGGTTCCACATGGGGCACTTACAGAGATCTCTGACACAAGCATACTGCTGGTTGCTGTACAGTGGGGAGCTATAAGCCCGATGAAAACCAGGTGGCTGTAGGATAGGATAGCAGAAGCATTAGAGGTAGCATGGTAGGGCCCAGCACCCCACTTCATGCATGAGTGCTAACCCATTCTGAGTAAGAGAGATTGAGTGAGAAAGAGCAGGCAAATGTACAGGATCACCTGAGGGACAGGCAAGGGGGCAGCTGGCAATACATGCCCTCCCATCTACTTTCTTGCTCCCACGGACTACTCACGATCTTGCCGAAGCATCTCTGCATCTCCACATAGGACTGACAATGTTCATGGATGTTGGTTTTGCAGTTTTTACAGCGGAGTCCAAATTTGTTATTGACTTGGGAGGGGGAGAATAATTGGGTAAGGTTCTGATGTGCCCTTGCCCTTTGTACCACTGCAGATACGCTAGCTCTGAGCTTGTTTCCCGGGACTGTTCACTCTCAATACAAGTGTTTTCATAAACTGAACCTTGCCCACCTGTCTGCTACAAATATTCCTCTCCTAAACCCATCTCCCCTGCCCTGCTGCTTCAACATCACACTCTCCACTTCCCTTCGTAACTCACGCACAATCATCCGGGCACAGACATCACAGAACTTTGGCTTCTTGAAGAAATGATCTTTGAATTTGTGGGGTTTGTCATTGACAAGCTTAGGAGGTTCTGGGGGTGGTTCCTCCTCTTCCTCCTCTTCTTCTTCTTCCTCATAAATATAGTAGATGGGCCCACCCCCGGCTCCTACTGCCTCACCATTGGCCTGGGGCTCTGGGGGAAGTTCCATCTCTTTTGTTTCTGGAGACCCCTTCCTGAACAACTGCTTTAGTCGCTGCAGCTGAGGAGGGAGGAAGGGAAATCCAGTGTTAGGACTGTCACCATTCCTAAAGTAAGTGGAACTAAAGCTAACACATTTCTCTAGCTGGGGTAAGCAATGTGCCCCAGGATTATAGAGGACTAGGGGCTGCAGGTGCTGGCTAAATGAGGCATACACAAGTGGGATCAATTCAAGCACTTCTCTTAGAAACCTCTGTCTCCTCACCCTGCACCCTGTGGTCAGAGGCCCACACTTACCCCACTTTGCGGAGTCTCTGCTGGCAGGGAGGGCTTAGGAGACTCCAGCACCTCCTTTTCTGTCATCCTGTAAGGGGTTGGACTCTACTGTGAAATCTAATCCCTGATCACCATTCTTCCCTCCCTTATTCCCGTCCCTTGAAGCCATGGTAGTCTTTGAAGGGAAGACTATGGCAGAAATTTTGTTAAACTGAGATCCTCTGGTAGGCAGGACTTACGAACAGTTCTACCATTCCATGGGTTCCATGGAGGTCCAGAAGAGAGCCTGAGACTAACTTACCAACCAGTTCCTCAAACAGAAACTCATCCTCTCACCCCTCAGGGGCAGCCCCAGACTTTACGGCCCTAACAGTGACCTCCAGGATGCCCAGGTTGGGGATTTTTCTATAGGTACTCACAGGCAATAAAGACACGATGCAAGCTTTCCCACATCCCCTATTCTAAGGTTTGTATGTGTCCTCGAGAGCATGCATGGAGAGACAGATGGAGATTTTGCTCTTCTCTTTTTCCTGTGGCCCAGGTGCCTGTGCCTAGTTCTGTCCCATCTTGCCTCAGGCCTCAGCTATTTTCAGAGTAATATGAGCCTTTCCTTCTCTTACTATTCTGTTCTCTGGACTCCACCCCCACCTCCAATCCTAGCTCATCCAGGAGTAGAAAAACAATTTCACTTCGAAAACCCAAACTACTCACAGACAAGGAGCAAAATGAAGCTGAAGACTATGTATTAGGAAAGCTGAGGTGCAGTCCTGGAAATGGAAAGAGGATGAAGAAGCAACTTACATTTAAGATTCCCTAAATCAATCCACAGTCTGTGGAAAGAGGAAGGAGGGCGTGAGGCTTTGATGATGGTATTAGGGGAAGACTGGTCTTCTTCCTTGGGGGCTAAGCCCCCTCCAGTACCCTTCGTACTCACACCAGCTACCCAGACGTACAGTAGGCCTTAGCCTCTCAGCTTGGAGTCAGAGCTGAAATGACAGGGCTGGAGGAAAGTGGACAGCTGAACAGCACAGCTGACACGGAGAAATCGGACACGGGAAGGTCTAGGGCAGGGCCGGACCCTAACTCCTCCCATAGCCCAGAGCTGCTCTTCTTTGATTTTGATTGTTCATCTATGATGAACACTGGATAGTCAGGAAGTTTCTGTTCATGCTACATACTCATTTGAGGGGAGTTTAGATATCTAAAGGTAAAGTCAAGATGAATTATAAGCAGATTTACCCAGGCCCTTTCCCCAAGGTTCAAACACCTCCTCAATTTTATTTTCCTGAGGCCTATTTTAGGGTCTAGAATTACCTTCTCAGTCACTGTTTTTTAGTGTCCCTGTGTTTACAGATCTATCCTTAAGCATTCATCTAACTTCAAGCCTTTAGGCTTGAAAATTGCTGAGAGGAGGGTCATTTGAATTCTCTGGGCCCTCCTACCAGCTAGACTAGACTGCTTTCTCATCTGTGGATAGTCAGAAGGGTATGTGCTATCCTGTAAGGAAATGAAGAATTTGTAGTGCGCTTTGTTCTTTATATACCCACCCCTTCCACCCTGTTCCTCTAAAATCTTGATCACAAGATGAAGGGAACTGTAAGAGCTACTAAAAAGAGATAGGCTAGCACTTCTACCTGAGGGGCCCAAAGAGTGAGGGTTTAGCCACCAGGTATATGGTTTGGTTAACTGGGGACAAAAGGTTATAGCTTCCTTCAACAGAGTTTATATCACCT
>RJWT010019962.1:0-18168 GCA_004365215.1 Cuniculus paca | reverse complement strand
CTCTGAGATTCCATCTCACTCCAGAAAGAATGGCCAGGATCAAGAAAACCACCAACAATAAATGCTGGAGAGGCTGTGGGGAAAAAGGAACCCTTCTCCACTGTTGGTGGGAGTGCAGACTGGTGCAACCACTGTGGAGGTCAGTCTGGAGGTTTCTCAAAAAGCTAGGACTGGAAGTCCCATTTGACCCAGCTATTCCACTTCTGAGCATATTCCCAGAAGATGTGAAATCATCTTACCGCAGTGATATATGTGCACCCATGTTTATAGCAGCACAGTTTGTAATAGCCAAATCTTGGAAACAACCCAAATACCCATCAATTGAGGAATGCATAAAAAAGATGTGGTACTTTTATACAATGGAGTACTATTCGGCAATAAAAAATGATCACATGGAGGCTTTTATAGGTAAATGGATGCGACTTGAGACCATACTCATAAGTGAAATAAACCAAACACACATGTGTAAACACCGCATTGTCTCCCTAGTGTAAGAAACTGAAAGACTCAATAAGATACAAAATTCCCAATAAATATGGAGAAATGGTTCTGAAGTACAATGGTGCTTTTATTCTTTCATTTGATTGGTTTAAGTCCCTATCCTACTATTTGATTGCAATATGTGAGAAGATAGGAACAGCTCTTTTGAAAAATGGGACATTACGGTAACCATTGCTGGTTTCTTGTTCTCCGATTTGAAGGCCTGTAATGCTCTTTTGTTTTATCTAGTTTTACATTACTTTGTTTTGTTTGAGTTTATTGTCTGTAAATGTAAGAACAACCATTTTGAAGAAAGCAAGAGACACTATTGTTAATCTCCTGTTGTTGTTTTGAAAACCTGTATAGCTTGCAGTGTTCTGTTCTGAAATGCTATATTATATTTGACTCTATTCTGTTTTGTTTTGCTTTGTTTTGTCTTGTTTTGTTTTGTTTTGTTCTATTCTTTTTAAAATTTAAAAAAAAAAAGATGACCTTGACTCCAAGGCAAAGAATGTATTGGAAAGGAACAAGAGTGTCAAGTAAAAGATAAATTAGAAAGCTTACACAATAGTCCAAACACAAATTGAAGGTATCATTTTTTTAAGGTATCATAAACTAAGGAAACAAAAATGGAAATGAAAAGAAGTATACAAGCTCACAGAATGCCCAGAAATTGAAATAAACAACACTTAGTGGTGAACAAAATAAGAGGAATAAGAGAAAATGAGATACCAAGAATAACAACCATTTTTCTGGCTAACAGATTACTGGAAAACAATAAACAACTCTCATTCTTTTTAGAATAATACTGAGATAATTTCACCAAATCCAAACCATAGACACATAGTAACAATGAAAATAATAAACATTGACTGAGTAGTTGTTTGATATTTGCCATTGTGCTTACTACTTTATATATTTTATTTGACTTAAGTCACATAAAACAGTAAAAATATGTCACATCACCTCTGTTTCATAGATAGGGAAACTGAAATTTAATCTTTGAAGGTATAGATGGAACTAGGACCCAGGCATTCTACTTCTAGAGCCCAAGTGCCTAACACTCCATCTAGAGACAGATTCCATCGTTGAGCAAAGTCAAGTTCATCTAGAGAAAATGAGTTTGGCCCCACATTAGAAGAAAAAGAAAACTATAGAATTTTTCAGAGGGAGAGATGGATCTTGAAGCTAGTTATTTCCCCTTGAGAAGCTTTGGGTCAAGATAAGAGACTGTATATCATTCTGGATTATATGTTCAAGATTAATGCAGAGTCAGTTTTAGACAGTGGGGTCTATTTTGGTAACTGTGATGTTTAATTTCATGAATCAACATGACTGCGTTGAACAGTTCCCAGACAATTGACCAAACATTATTCTGAGTGAGTCTCTAAGGTTGTTTCTGGAGGAGATTAACACTTAATTTGGTAAGAATAAAGCAGATCACTCTCCATAATATGGGTAGACCTCCTGCAAACAATTAAAGATCTGAACAGAACAAAAAAGCAGTCTAAGAGCATGTCCTTCTGACCCCTTGAATTGAGACACCAGTCTTACCTGGCTTTCAGATTCAGGCTGAAGGATTAGCTCTTCTAGGTTCTCCAGCTTATCTGTTTGCAGACTATGACTTATGCCATCAGCTATTCTGGTTCTCAGACCTTGAACTTGGACATGAAACTACATAGTATTTCTCTTATTTCTCTTTGTTGACTGCGGATGTGTGTGTGTGTGTCTCTTTCCTCATTCTTCCCTCTCTCTTTCTTTGTTGTTTCTCTAGAGAACATAGATTAATATAGAGACTCATTAATTCATGAATAATATAGTCAAAATAAATTAGGAGAATAAGTATAGAACTATATGAAAGGCTCAGAGACTATTTTTACTGTTGATTCTACTAACAGTGGAGACTTGATAAGGAAGTGATTCATAGTCTTGTTCTAATTTGAGAAATACCTTCCCAATTTACTTTTTGGGCATCTAAATATTCTTCTAATATTAATATTTATACTATGACAATAGCTCTGCTTTTGTTGTAAAATAAGAATTTTCTTATCACTAATAAACATAGTTCTCCACCCCTGCCCCACTGCCTCAATTCCACAAAGAGAAAGTGTGTTGCCATTGATGGATTTTTATAGTCCCAGGGAATGGAAAATCTATTAGATGAGACAAAGAAATGGTCTCTATTTTAATTCTCTCACCCCTCAGAATGATAGGAAAAGGATCCTGGAAGTAGCTCCTTATAATCTGCCCTCTAATCTACAAAGGTCTAAAATAAGTGAAGTAGACCAGCTCTCTCTGGACCATTGAGACAAGTTTTCCCTCTTCCCTTCTCAGTCCAGCTGGCGTGCTGAACTTCCTGTCTCTTAAGTGGTAAAGTCCCAGTTTTGTGCATGGTCATTAGGTGGAGAAGGAAGCTAGCTACTTATCCTTTTATTCATAGCTTACACAAGAATTTGTGACATGGTGTATCATTGCTCAATAGCAATTGTCTTTTGGGCTTAGAATCAAATCCTAATAATACTGCCGCCTTTTCTGACCTTTGCTCTGTATGTCAATATTCTTGAGATTCTGGATTCTCTAATTAAAATTATTTTAAAATCATCTTTATCCTTTTAACATTTCCAAAACAAACATAGCTAGAAAAAATTATAATGTTATTATGTACTTTTTAATCCTAAATTTACCACTAATTTTGGCTTTATTTTCTTTTCAAGTTAAGTGGTTGATTGAATTTCTCCTAGCCAAATAAAACAAGTTTAAAACATATTAGTGTAAGCAATCTACTTAAATCACATCAATTTGAACATCCAAAATTAGTAAAATAGTAAAAAATGTTAATTTTCAAATGTTTAAAAAATGGACAAGCTACTTTCTAGCTTCCTAGTCTCTTTTATTCTGGCTAGATAAATCTCTTATTTTAAGAAATTCTGTACCCTCAGACTGTGTAGGTCTGGCTAGTTGTTCACATCCTGCTTTAGCAAGACCTTCCTGGCTCTTTCTGGACTTCAAAGCTGCACTTCCCATCACAGACAGTGACCCAAAGAGCTTACGGCATAAGTGGGGCCAAACTCAATCCCGAGGCTTTGCTCAAGCTTTTCACTCAATTACTCATGAAACAACACACCTCAAAAGCCTACTATGAGTCCAGGCACGAATCTAGGAAATAATGTTAATGGAAAGCAAAACAGATCGAAAAAGGGAAAATCCTTGCCTAAATGATGTATATATTCTGCTCAAAGAAATAGAGAAATATGTACCCAAAAAAATGACAAATAAGCCAAACATGACGTATTACAGAATGTTAAATCCAAGAGATGCGGGAGAGAAAAAGGTATGGGAAATATGGTGAGGGGAACACTGAGATTTTTTTTAGGAGTCAAATGACCATTTGGGGACACACATTGCCTTGTATCTGGAGCAGAAGGCCCCATTTCTGTCTCTATCAGGGAAGAGCTGGACTGAAAAAGAAGTCAACTCAGGGAAGAGCAGAATCAAGAGCTGCAGAGAAGCAAAGTCGTCAGGATTTCATTAGAGCACCTGGACGCAGCTGCACCTCCAGTTTTTTTTTTCAGTTATATGAGGCAATCTATGCCCTTATTTTTTGTTTGAATTGGATTTTCTGTCACTTGCAATCAAAATGACCTACCTAATGCCAGTACTTTCAAGTATATATAGAAACTTGAAGTACCTTACAATGTGTTTCTAAGTGGAGTTCCTGCTGTACTTGGATTATTGAATAGCTAGAACTCATTTCTAATTAGCAATATACATTTGCATGTAAACACTTAAAATTAAAGACCTTAGAAACAATATGTTCACTTAAACATGGTTAAACAAGTCTTTCAAAGTGTGGGTTCTACTCTTAATTTAAGGGACCTTTTCTTATAGATTGCAGACCCCACCCACGCTATATGGGTGACAAAAAGAGGAGACTCCAATCTGGATGGGCTGACCTCCAAGAGGGGGAGATCTGAAGGTAATTCTTTTCACATGAACAAAGAAAGAAGGCTTCGTAAGTGGAATCACAGAACTGGCTATAAGAAGAGGAGGTGGACTTCTTTCCTGTGTATTGGATGCTTTAGTTTGTAACATTTTGGTGGAGCTGTTCATGCTTCTCTGAGCAGGGGAAAGAATTTTACAGAGAGTACGTATCCAGAGAAGAGAAAGGGGTGTGGAAGGGATTGCAGGCTTCCTCTAGATCAAGTAGATTCTGATCAACATAGTTTGATTTGAACTAACTTTTCAGTACCCCACGCAAGACCAACCCTGAGGTAGAAGCTAAGGGCCTGCAAACCCATATGGAGTTCCCCACTGCAAACCATAGTGCAACAGCCTCCTACAAGGCTCAAATTGTCCCATGCAGGTATCTAAAGAGAGACAATCAGCAATCAGCCAATATTACCCATAGTGGCAGCAACACTCACCAGAGGCCACAGCTAAGTGACAAGCTTGTTAAAATACTTGCCTGACCTCTTCTCCCTCCTGGACACCCAGAGAATATAAAATGGAAAGTATAAGAGGAAAACTGAAGGAGCAGACATCGCACCTACCATTTCAAGTGCCTCAAGCTAGTGAAACAGACATGGAAATGTTAAATTAACAGGAAACTGCAGTGTTAAAATATAACTGTTCTTTCAAGTATGTGAAGTTAACTAGGAAGCTATGGAAAGCTATGTGAGGCCCCTTGTCAAAGCACAGATTAAAAAGATCCACGGGAATATGCATGAAGATAGTGACCATAGAAAAATAAGTTTGTTCGCCCTGGAATGTTTGCAGACCCCTGTAGCAGATTTACACACCACACCAACTTGTTTCCCATGAAATTCCAAGTAGTACTCTGTGTGATAAATGCTAGGGAAGAGCAGAGAACATTTTCAACACTTAACTGAGAAAATCTAAGATTCCTGGAGAGGAAGGATAGAAACTGTAATATACACTAGAAAATTATGTTCCATAAGACCCTTCGAGAAACAAAGCTGTTAAAATTCTGGAAAACTTGGAAATTTTAAATAGAATCAGAGCACAGTTGTCAGCAATTTTTAAATTTCTTCTGCTATTTGATAGGACCCTTCTATGTTCTAAGTTCTGTACTAGGAATTAATGGATATTTTTATTTGTCTGACCCCACAAACCTGTTTATTCAGCCCAAATGACAAATTATTTCAACTTCACATACTGATTCTATGCAACAGTAGATATTGCACTATATTTGAATATTTCTGGACTTACTTTCAGTCACCTGGGAATAGGAAAGGAGTGAAACAGGTGACTTAAACAGGGATAATCACAGTGTTTTGTCCCCCTAAGAGTCATATATCCTAAGCATGTAGGTAAATGAAGCGAACTTTGGGAGACCTTCCCAGATTAATTTTTAAAAGAGCATAGGCCTGCTTTCCATGGTGGTAGAAAACAGAATACCTTGTGAAACCTGGAAATGCCAATGACCATACAGAAGAAGTACATAAGGAGTGATGCCAGGAGGAGAGTGATACCAACCCATGCAAAGATAATCAGAGATAAGAATGAGTTCTATGCATTTGAAATGCTGGAGGCTGTTGTGTCCAAGGCCAGGTGTCTCCATGTCCACCCTGTGGTTTGTTTACAAAACTTCATAAATCCATTCATTTATTTTGTCTCACTTTGTTTTCACTGCGCTTCTTCCCTTAAAGCCAAACTATTTAAGAGTAATAAAGCTACTTTAAAAAAATGCTATGTCACAGCTATAGTTTATATTCTAACTCGAAAGAATAAGAGACAAAGAGAAAATTCATGTTCAAGAAGAAACAGGTAAGGAGCAGAGGCAAAAGATGTTATGGATAGACAGGAGACTAGCCTAGAAATGATGGATCACATGACAAAAGAACAGAGACCTAAAAGGTATGCTGCTGATATAGAGGAACTGTTATGAAATGAAAATGGGCTCTAAAAAGTTTCATCTTGTATCAGAGGGCAGACTCTAGAGAAAATATCTGAGTTTAGTCAGTGCTGAGCAACTAAGAAATCATGTACAGAAAGACCCTGAACTCCTCAAAAGAATCTACACTACTAGTGAAAGGATGGGCTACCGGACTGCTTCTTAGTGACAAATTTAACAGTGGAACTCTTTTTTTTTTTCCTAAAAAAATATTATTTTGAAGACAGACAATAAAGATGAAAGCAATGAATCGATTAGTTAAGCAACTTGAACCTTTATTGCTTGACCTTCCAAATACTTAGCTGTTTGCAGAACCCCTGAAGCACCACCAGGACCCATTTGAATTTTGAAGAGCACAATGTAAAAATCACTGACCAGGAACATGCTCTTACACACAGCCTACTCCACACACACTAAATCGCATTTAAATGCAGCCCAGCACTCTTTAGAAACTGCAACGGTAGAACATAATGCAGTGCTTGTAAACAGCATGGAACTGAAATACAGATACTTTGTACTTTTGGAAGGAAAACAAACCACATGTAGACTTGCTTATTAGATCCTTTTTATTTATTCCTACTAAATTTGCATGTTCATAGCAATTGCACTAGTGTTTTTCTTAATCATGTCCTACAGACTAGTTTTTCTTAGAAATTTCCATTGACACTTAATGCCTATATCTTGTAGTTACTTGAAAAGGACAAATAAGTCCAGTCAAGGCCACTAGACTGCTTTTCTCCTATGAAACTGTCAGCCCAATTTCTCAGGGAGGAACTGGAAATGAAACGAGAGACATTGATAAATTTCCCTGCTGAACAATCAATAAAAGCCCCACCATCCTGCTCAGACTCCCACTGCGGAAGCAAGAGCCATAATTACATTGTCAAAAATTCAAGTTGCCCCAGCTGACAGCGACCCCCTTGAAAAGTGACAAATGATTGACACTCAGTTCGCATTGGTAAAGCTAGATTGGCAGATGGGGTAGCCAAGGCAAAAGGCAAGAGTGAAATTTTCTTATTGATCCCATCCACCCAAACCCCAGACCTCTTTAGGAGGAATCCCGAGACCCTTTGGTCATATTAACATATCAAAGTGAACAGGTGACAGGGCTTACTGAGATTTAGAACACACCCTGTTGAGACGCACTCCCAAACAAAGAAAGTGGGAGGGGGGATGTGCAGGTGTGTGAGTGTGTGTGTGTGTGTGTGTGCACGCGCGCACGCGCATGCACGCACAGGTGTGTAGACATGAATATATGAATGTATGAGTTTTTCTGCATGAAAAGAAAGATGTCACATATGCTTTGAACTCCAGCTTTCCTGTGACAGCTGAGCAACAAAGACTGTCTGCTGTTTGCTTCGTGGTTTTAATCTATGACAAAAATCAGCTCCGGCAGAAGGGTTACAGAGGGTGGTAATGAGGCACAAGAAAAAAGGGAGGTGGGGAGAGTGGTATCACTGACATGTGGACCCATTTATGTGATTCTGTATGACCTGATTAGAATTCATCAGTTCTCTGCCTGCTGAACGTCAATAATCAAGTCTGCAAAGGGTCTTTTGGGGGGCAGCAGCCTGCTTCTGACTACATTTGCGCCCAGGAAGGTGGTTTCTGAGAACTTACGATAACCACACCCAGGAACAGACTTTGTCCTGTGCTGGGAGCTGCTGTATCACAGAGATAAAATCTCGAGGTATCTGCTGGTTGGGAGAACAAACCAGCAGGTGCCTGAGGGTGTTACTGCCTTGTGATTTCCAAAGCTAAACCCTCTCTCACATTGATGGAGAGAGGCATGAAAATTAATAGAAAACTCCCTAAGCAAAGTGGGCCCTGTGACAAATTTTGGAGAAAAAAAAGCCTCCAACCCCTCTTTACCCCTTTAAAATTTCCTCAACTATAAAAAGATGAGATTACTGGCACTGGACACCTAATTACTTTGCAAAAGAATAAGATCAAGATGATAAGAACTACCAATAGCTGAGTCACTCTGTGCTGGAGACTGTGAAATATATCATGAACCAGGAGTGTGAAGGAGTGACGTGCTTGCTGGTTTTAGAGATCAGTTTGCCCAAGATTACAACTGATAAGCAGCATAACTGAACTGATTTCTGATTCCAACAGCTATTAGCCACTAAAGTTAGCAAGTCTCCAAGTACAGCCAACGGTCTGCCTGAATCAGATCACAGAGGACCCCAGCGAAACTCTCGTTCGCAGGCCTGCCCCAGCCCCACTGAATTAGACTTGGAAGGTGAGGTCCAGAAATCTAGACTGATCAACTCTCTCCAGAAGAGCCTTTCGTGCACCAATTGTTGAATCTCCACACTACCATATCCTGGGAGGATGAGTCAGTGTTCGGTTATTAGGGGCTTTCTGGTACAAGGCATTGAATCAAGTTACTCACAGTTTTGTTTACTTGACAGCAAAAGAAAATTAGTTTTTCCCTAAAGCCTCAGTGTCATCAGATCCACCTTTGGCCCTAGGAACAGGCCAGCAAAATTACATAACGATTTTAAGCATGATATACCACCGTGCCGGAGGGGAAATCTGTTTGAGACCTCAGGTGGTAAGGGAGAATGGGGACAGGATTGATGAGCCACATGTGTGCCTATGTGTCTCCGACAGATACACTGGGAAGGGGACCCCTTTCACCCTAATGCTAAGCTGTCTTCTACATAACATCTCTTTTAAATGAATACAACTCTGTAGCGTTGCTATCAGAAAGGAAAGAGCCTGATTTTTGCCTCTGTTCCATGTGCAAGCCCTATGGGTCATGTGAGATCCTAGTCACTCCTATGTGAGAAGGGACTCAGGGAATGGGTTAAGTAGCTGTGGTTGGCAGGTCTGAAAACACAGGAGGAGAATGTTTACAGGAATAAGACAGAAGGGAGAAAGGCAGCAAAGAAGAGATGGAAAGAGAGAGAAGAGGGAGAAGATGAAAATGAGGGAAGGAAAGGAAAGGAGGTCTCACTCAGTCTTTGCAACACCCCACAGCTAGAATAGCAACCTGTTTTAACTATCGAATTCTCAAAATGAATTTGAAGTGTCTATTTTGCTTTAATTGCCCCAAATTGGCTATAAACAATGGCACTAGGAATTTTCTTAAAACAAAGGACAAAGTTTATTTAAAATACAGGTATATAACTATATACTTATCTACTCTTTAATCTCTCACAACTTGAACATGAGAATAAGAAGCTGTTGGAATGAAAAAGGTAGAGTAAAAGAATTAGGACAGTTTTCATTTCTCATTTGAATTACAGTTTCTAGCAGGAGTTGTACCATAAGCATTGTACAGAACAGTGGCTCTTGAATCTGAGGACTCTTGGGTTGTTCAGATGATCAAGAGCCCAGTTTAAAGCTTGTTCTGTGCTCTTTTGTTCTATGCCTTTATGTTCTGCAGAAGTTTTTTCTCCATGGGGTAAACAGTGACATGGGGTTTGATGTCTTAAATGAGTATCAGTCCAGAGCACACAGCTGTGAATGGACAAGAGATACTCATGGGTCCTAGGCTACAAGATCAGTGTATGTATGGCTGCTTAAGGTAGAAAAATAGTAAACTTCTTTGGAAGAAGGACATGAGACTCTACATAACAGACTGTTGACCCTCTGCCTAGTAGTCACTGGAATTTTTAACCTTAAAAAATTTGATCTCCATTGTCTAGCTTAATTAAACACTTGAGGAAAAGATCTTGCTTCCTCTTGTGATAAAACAAAAGAGCTCAGAGACTACATTTTTGGTAAACAGTGACTTAGACTCACAGTTCATTATAGACAGAGTTTGGACAGAGAAAAATGTCAGTCTCCTTAGTAAACATCTAGAACAATTACTCTATAATAGGTGGTTTTATTTTATCATGCCTATACAGAAATGCCAATGTAGAAAACACTATGTCAACACTTGAGTTCACACTTGAGTCCACACTTTTGATCTGCCTTTGGCACATGCTAAACCAAAAGTATACATGTATCCACTGAAATATATGTAACATTCATATTTTGTCATACATATTCCAGATGATGCTAACAATTACCTTGGCATGCACAGTAATTTCCTGAAATGTAAGGGGGGAAAGTCCATTTTACAAAGCAGAATTAGGTAATCAGAAAGCAAATAAACATGAAGCAGAAACACACAGTAGCCCAATCCCAGTTTTCTTCTAGTAATTCATAAACATCCAACCCATTTGCATGAGGACTCTAAATCCAACTGTAATTGAACTCTGCTCACAGAATGGGGGAAGGAAGAGGCTCATCAATAACAACAAAATGAAGTTGTCTTCATTTGGTTTGTAATGCCACGATATTACATGTAGAAAAGCATTCATGTTTGCTAAGTAATTACACCAGTTTTTGCCAGGTTATGCTGTAATGAAAAATTAAATCTCATGGACTTACAACAAAAAAAGTTTTAGTTCTTTACTCACAAACCAGCCATCACCAGTTCTGCCACATGCTGTCTTAATTCAGTTTTCCACATTGAAAGAACCACCCTGATCAGCGTTAGGCTATTCTCAAGTGCAAGGAAAGAACAAATTGGCTGAAGCATCACAACAACTCTTAAAATTTCCACTGCCTATGCAATTGATCACTTCTGCTCACCTGCCAGTAATCAAAACAAGTCCGTGGGTGAGCTCACTACTCTCAGAGGGACAGCAAAGTACGTCCACCCATGTAGAGACTGAGCATCTGACAGTTGGCAAAGCCAATCCTCTCACAGGAAGAGGAGCAAATAATTGGGAACCATAGCATAATCTGCCATAGGAACCATAACAATTTTATTTGTTTTTAAGGAAATCATGTCATGCTCTAATTGACCTGTTGCCTCAGCAACTAATAGCCAGGTGTTTTTAAATAGTTTTATCAATTGCCATTGCTCAGGCATTTGTTAGACACAGCCCAATTTCATTTCCTCTGGTCAGTTGCTAAACTCACCATGCAATGAAAGAGTTCCATTCCTCACAGCCAGGAACTTGAAACCATAGGGAAAGAAGGAAGTAGAGTGAGAACTCCCATAGAGTTTGATCTGAGCTTTGCCTTGGTAGGGTTTGTCCTCTGATCCAATCTGGAGCTCTCCACCATCAGAAACAAGGATGGAGTGGGCCCTGAGCTCAATAGGTCCTGGACCCAAGAAAATCAGCTTGCCTCCTAATGGACAAAGACAAAATGGTTAGTTTTTAGGAGAGTAAGGCTCTCAGTTTCAATGTCATCTTGACAGTTCAAATGTTTGATGAAATCTCCTTCATTTATATATTTCTTCTGGCATTTAGACTTACTTTATCTTGCACTCTTTTCTAGAATCACAATAGGATCTCCAAGACACTCAGGGGTAGAAACATGTTTGGTTAGATATTAATATTCACTGCAGCTTTGTTTATAGTATTTTTGTGACAATAATCGAAATGACTAGCAGTTTGGAGCTGGTTAAATAAGGGATAAGAAGGCTACTAACTTTACCATTTAGCGTAAGAGTAAGGCAGTTTATAAAATTAAGCTTAAAAAGATAAAGAAAGAAGTACACAAGAAATATGGATAGAGGACAATGTGCCCAAACTGTAAGAATTATGAGAATTAAAAGAAAAGTCTCAGAAAATTAGGGCTAAAAAAATTAGGGCTAACATCATGGCATTTGCAACATCTTAGCTGGCCACCATCCAGAATACTTTCTTCTGGTAATAGATGCTAGATGCTAATTTCCTGGATGTCTCTTCCTTGATTGAATGGAGCTGAGGCGGACTTCCAATTAAGACTTCTCCTCTGACCATAGCCTGAGTTACATATTAATGCTTCAAAAGGAATCAGAGCAAAAAGAAAGACAGGAAATGTTCAGATCTACTAGTGGCATTCTAATAAGCCTAAGTAGAGTTCCTGCTTCTGAGTGCCCCACCTACCAAACTCTCTCATCTTCAATGCCTTGATTTCTATTTATTTCTGTACTTAATTTCCATTGATCCAATCAGCTACCCAATACTTTCTCAATAAACTTCCTATTTTTAAGACTAGCTGGTTCCTATTATTTACAACCAAATAACCTTAACAGATTCAGATACCATTCTACTCTAATGTCCAAGTTTTCTGTGACACAGAAATGAAACCGTAATAAAAGTATTTTATGTTGTAAGAGTAATTAGATGTTAATAGAATACTTTCATCTTTATAATACTTTTCTTTAAAAGAATTTAGAGTATTTACATTTCACATGAAACATTCTCAATAATGTCAAAAGCTTCTCACAGAAGCCCTGTAACATGGATGAACTGTTAAATCCATCTCCCTCCTCTGACTGGTTTTCAGAAGTACTGCACTTAGTACTCTAATCTGTAACAAAGTGTTCAGATTTGTGATTGTGTAATGGAAACTCCAGAGGTCTTCTTTTCCAAACTCTGGATTAATTTCCCATTTCCTCATAATAAGAGTTGAAATCCTTAT
This sequence comes from Cuniculus paca, assembly GCA_004365215.1. Taxonomy (NCBI): domain Eukaryota; kingdom Metazoa; phylum Chordata; class Mammalia; order Rodentia; family Cuniculidae; genus Cuniculus; species Cuniculus paca. Next base: position 5,351 of record RJWT010019962.1, on the reverse strand, counting down.
ATTGTGCTACAAGAGGTCACTCATGAGTTGCTCCCCAACTCCAACACATTGGAAAACCGTTAATATGTGCATCTTTTAAGACTCACCCTTTTACTCATCTTTGGTACCATTTGCATAGGTTTGCCCCCAAAACTCAAACAGAAGTGTATTCCTTGAAGTCTTATGTCAGTCGTATTAAGAGGGTAGAAACTTAATCCAATTACGGTGTTTAGAGATGGATCCTTGGGATTGCTTATCAGGACAGGGAGTCAGACCATACAGAAAAAAATGCACAAGACCCTACCCTACAAAGACAAAATGCAGCCTATGGTGTGCATGGTGGTGGAAGTGGGGGGTGCTCACAAAGGCCTGCACCATGCTGTTTGCACTTTCAGCCTCCAAAACTGTGAGCTAAAATAAACTTTGTTTTATAAAATAACCTACCTCAGGTTTTATAAAGTTGATTAATACTTGCTCCAAACATATTGACCCATTTTTTCCAAACAAGCCTCAAAACCTGCAATGTATTCTTCCTCCACTTAGAATGCTTTTTTGCCTGATATTCATGTCCCTATCTCCCCCTTGTTTCTATACAAATGTGAACTCCTCACTGAGGCCTTCCCTCTCCAGTGTCTATAAACAACATTTCCTAGCCTCTTATCAAATATATTTTTCCGTAACATTTGATCACAGATACATTACATATTTACATGTTTATTTTCTGCTCTCTCTCCACTAGAATGCACGCTTCATGAAGAATGATTATTTTCTTCTACATTCCTTGTGTCTAGAACAGAAACTGGGAGGTAGTTGGTATTCAATATAGTAGTGTTGACTGAATGAATACATGGTTGTGTTTCTTTAGAAAATCTGATGTTAAGTACCTGAATTTCCTTATATACATACACAAAGGATATTGTTAATCTAAAAAGTCGTATATTGTCTCAATGAACTAAAGGTGGGCAAAGGATGTGAAGGGAACAATATTTTATCAATGGCTCAAAAGGCAGATTCTACTGTTATAGGGAGGGTCTTCATAACAGCCAACTTCTCACCTGCTAAATTTAGCCATAAATCTAGTATACCACATAGTTGATTGGAATTGTTATTGCTTTCCAAGACTAACACCTGGAAGTGGTCATACCTACACGGAGGAGTAAGATGGAAAGAAGGAAAAGATGTCTTTAGTAGTTTTTGTTTACCTCCATAAGTGTTTGACCAATAGTCAAATATGGAGACTACTTCTTCCCTGACCTTCTGTTCTAAAATTTCTCTGCAGCATTCCTTGACTCTCTTCCTCAAGCCTTCTAGTCTTCATAATACCCAAGCTACACACCATCAGTAATAATCACCAGATATTTACTTGGTCTAGATCCCTTGTGACTCCTTTAAACCATAATTATAATGACACACCTCATTTAGACATCCACTTTTTCCCCTCTGTAAAATGTTCCTGGTAAGATCTCCTTCCTCAGAGAATTGTGGTGACACTAATTAAAATAATGCTTATATTATACTGGTCTAGGGTCTGACACCTAACAGAGATACCGCAGTGGTATCTGCTGCTATCACACTTAGCATCTACAGTTTCACCACCACCACCACAGTCTGCTCACTTGCTACATTTGCCCCATCACATTAGCATTACTAAGTAATCTTCCAGTATCTCACTCTTGCTGGTCCTGACTTTCTTTTGAACCATGTCATTTAAATCATACACTAAGGCAATATCTAAGAAGCAAGGGGATCTCCTTTGGCAAGCTATAGATTCAACACCACAGCAATATCACCCTTCTCACCAGACTTCCAAAACCAACTAGAAATTTCAACCTTAATCTTCCCTTCCATTGTCATTGCTCCTATAAATACAGTAGTAAAGCAAATCCCACCATGAGCAAGAAGAAAAACATGTGCTGCAGTCCACATATTTATGTTAACAAAAACTTTCACACATTGACCCATTCCATTAATGCCCTAACTAATCACGTTCAACTGGTGGACCATAGATTTGCATGGCACTCCAACTCTGCGACATTTGAGGTCTACATCTCTAAGAATGCCATAAGATGTGCATGGGACATTAATGGAAACAGGAGCCTTGCGCTCTCCTGACACCAACTATGCTGCAGTGAATTTAGAATTCTGCTTGAGAAAGAAATATATATGATCAAAAATTTAAATCAGATGACAGGGAAAATTAGAGCATTAATATTTGTTAGGCAACTCTTCAGACAGTTTGTCTCAAATGACCTTGGAACCCAGCCTGCGAGGTCAGCACTCCATTCCATATTTCATGGAGCAGAACCTAGGCACAGAGCAGCTCATACTTCTTCCTGTTCAGGAGAGGCAGAGCCAGACCTTGGAACCCAGGCCACCTGACAGAAAAGATCATATTTTATCCATTTCCACAAACCCTTCCTGGTAGTTTTCTCATTAATTAGGGTTGTTTTCATAGTTACATTTAAGGAAAAACATGTGTTAACCTTAGTAAGTTTGCCTATGGCTTGTTTATATATGGTTTATTTTAATTTTACTAATGGAGATATACCTCACCTCATTCCAGAAAGGGTATGAAGCAGATTACAAGGATTAGTGTATAAATATTTAAACCTGAGTCTTGCCCCTTGTACCATTAAGCAAAATATTAAATACACTGAGACAAATTGGTAGATATTTGGATACGCCATTTACTGACAGGAACTAATAGGGATGCTAATGAAGGAAGAGAAGTTCGACCCATGGAAAATGAATGATTTGTCTTGTCAAGGGTGCTATAAACAGGACTGATTAATATGTCATCATTAACCACTGCTAATATGTATCCTCACTTCACTCTATCAGTGGACAATATACATAGGTCTAGGTACATTAAGAGTCTGATGAGGAATTCTGCTATTTTTGTCTAAAATAATTTTAGTGATAACAAAAGTAAAAGCTTCTTTGTGTGAAAGATTGTAGAACTATTTAATCTATCTCTGTGCAAAGGCCTCAAGATTTTTATCCTCATATGTTATTAGCTTAAAATAAATACACGTGGGCCTCTTCATAGGACAGTTACTAGAATACAGGAGGACATCAGCGGATTTTATTTCTCCACTTTATAAAGCTTGGCCTCATTTCTGAAAGCTAAAATAAAGAGTAAGGCTAAAATCAGCCTTTGGCTCTGACCCTTAAATTGCTTGTTATGAGTTTAAAGAAAGCTGACTACGTCCCACAAGTGACCCTGGGTAATTTTATAAAAATCAATCAACCATAATTATTGTTACTTCCCCTCTAAAATAAATAAATGAACATAACTTTTTACATGTAATCACTTCTTTCCACCAAACATCTCTTTTATTTCTTTTCAAGGGAAGTAAAAGAAACTTTAGCAGCTAGCTAATGTTTGCAAAGTACATCAAAACCTACTTTTGGCTAACCCTCCAATTAACCACCCTCTGTAATGACCACAAAATAATTTGTTATGTTTTTTTAAGAAAACAAACAGAGTTCTAGCTATTTTTCCTTTACAGAAAAAATTAGAGTGTGTTTTACCATACAATAACACTCTTAAGAGGAGCTGCCTATTCTTGCCGGCTTCAATGCTTTCATTCTACTCTTCTGAATCCTTTCTAGTCAATTCTTAAACTGACTTTTCCATCCAAACTATTCCTATTAAAATCACAAATAGCAAGATTTCTATAATCACCCCTACCACCGGTGCTTGGTGTGGCCGCAGACATGGCCCTCTGGTCACTTTTTTATCACTATGTGCACACTGTTTCTTCCATCTTGCCTCAAGATTTTTAAACACTATTATATCTAATTGCTGATAAATCCCAAATGTGTATCTTCAAACTTGACCTCCGGTCTCAGCTTCAGATTCATATGTCAATTGTATGTTCAACACCTCTGCTTAGATGTTTCCTGAGCTTCTGATCAAATATTAAATCCCTCCTTTCACTGCCACACAAGTATTCTTGTAGTCCTTCCCGTCTCCATGAATGGTTAATTCCATCCTTGTAGTTTCTCAGTCTGAAAACAGTAGAGTCAGCTTTGCCTCTCACCCTACCCCCAATCTATCAGAAAGTTTTATACATTCTACCTTCAAAATAGCTCTGAGCCAGCCACTGCTCACAATCTCCCTATGTACACTGAGCATTAAATTATTTTCATCTCAGCCCTGGATTAAAGGAACAGACTCAACTCAGCTACCAGTTTCTGTCCTCACCTGACTTCAGGGTCAGCTCTTAAAACAGCACCGCGTGTTGTTGCTTTTCCTTTTAAAATAAACCATACTGTACAGTCACTTGTTCAGAATCCTCCCGTGGTTGCCATCATGTTCAGAGTGAAGCTTGCCAAGCCCTTGATGGTTGGCTTTTGCTCAGGCTTCCTCTACCCACCTCATTGCTCCCAACAGCCCCACCATGCTGACACTCTTTACTCCCCCTGCCTTGCAGTTTTGCTCTCACTATGCAAATCCTCCTACCAACCCCTCCCTAAAGTGTGTTCCCTATCCACTTCTCATCGTTCTGTAGTACTAAGCATATCCAACAAGAATACAATTCATTTATTTATTGTTCTCCTTAGAGAAGTAAATTCCGTAGAGCAATATTTTGATCTACTTTGACCACAGAAATAATCTGTGGCCCTAGCACAGTGCCTGGCAGATAGGATACATGGGAAGTAATCGCTAAGTACATAGGAGTCAAAGCTGTGGATGTAAATGAGTTCTCAAAAGAGGACGGGTAGACTGGGAACAGAAGAGAGGTAAAAGAGGAAAAACACTACTACATATCCACATCTAAAGAGTAGAGTAAAAAGAAGTAATAAAATTCTCAAAGAAGTCTCAGCAGGTTTTAGGAAAAGATTTAAGAGTTGTGAAGATGGTAATGAGAGTGTCAGACCCTGAATGTCGTGTTCAGGATGATCAAGGTCTCAGAGTCAGAGTGCTGGCTCAAGGAGTGAATGTCGGGCAGTAAGTGAATCCAGACTGATTTTCCCTGTAAGCAGAGGGAAAGTGAGAGGTTGAACGAGAATTCCACAGGGATCTGAGGACCACAACTGGTTAATATGTACCACCAAACTAGATAATGTGTTTACTCAAAGCTCTGATTACCTAAATTTTGAGACTTACACCATCCAACTTACTTACCTACACTGACCTTCATTAAGCTTTTTTCTCTTACAAATCCAGCAGCCTGTATCTCATTACTTTTCAATTATAAATAGTCAAGTCAATCGTCAGGGGCCTGTGGAATTGTCTGCCCATGAAGAACGATAGATGACACCGCCCTGTCTCAATGAGGAGTGCTTTCTGAATAACATGGGTAGAGTTGGGGGCACATTGCTGTCCCTTAGTCCATTGTGCTGCTTTAGGGGTAGGAGTCGAA
>RJWT010019961.1:0-18169 GCA_004365215.1 Cuniculus paca | reverse complement strand
TCAGAAAAGACCCAGAAGAGCCAAGCAATCTTGAGCAAAAAGAACAAAACAGAAAGTATCATAACACAGGATTTTAGGTTATAACATTAAGCTATAGTAACAAAACTAGAATGGTAGTAGAACAAAAATAGATATGTAGGCTGATGGAATAGAACAGAAGATCCCAGAAAACAACATCATGCACTTTCAGTCATTTGATTTTTAACAAAACAGCCAAAACAATATTGCTATGGTTTGTATCTAACATCCGCCTAAAGCCTCATGTAATCATAGGCAGGACCTTTGGAAAGTGACTGGAAATTATAGCTGCTTTCTGTTAGGAGGTGGGCCTTGGTCAGATGAGGCAGGTTGTATTTCTTCTCCCAGTTCCCTCCTTGACTCTTTGTTTCCTTGCTGCCAATGACATGAGTAACTTTCCTCCATCCAGTCCCTTCTACCATGCTGTTCTGCTTTGGGGCCAGTCAAATGTGGACTGGAGCCTCTACAAACTGTGAGCCAAAACAAACTTCTCTTCTTTTAGGTTGTGGGTGTTGGGTATTTTGTCCCAGAAACAAGGGAAATGAGTAAGACACATAGGCTAGAGAAAAGATAGCCTCTTTAACAAATGGACCTAGGAAAACTGGTTATTCATGCACAGAAAATTGGAACTAGATCCATCTCTCTCACCTGGAACTAATGCCAGACCAAAAGAATCAAAGACCTAGATATGAAGACAGAAGCTTTGAATCTGTTGGAAAATAACATTGGGGAAACACTTGAAGCCACAGACACAGGTAAGGACTTCCTAACAGAAATGCAATGGCATAGAAAATATATCAGTATTCAACAAATGGGATTACACTGAATTAAAGACTTCTCCATAACAAAGAAAACAATCAACAGAGTAAAAAGGTAACTTATAGAATGAGAAAAATTTTATTTTTTTTGTTTTAAAGAGAATAGAACAAAACAAAACAAAACAAAACAGAATAGAGTCAAACACAACATAGCATTTCAGAACAGAACACTGCAAGCAATACAGGTCTTCAAAACATAACAACAGGAGATTAACAATGGCTACCCTAGTGTCTCATGCTTTCTTTGAAATGGTTGTTCATACATTCACAGACAATAAACTCAAACAAAACAAAATAATATAAAACCAGATAAAACAAAAGAGTGAAAGCATTACAGGCCTTTAAATCAGACAACAAGAAACCAACAATGGCTACCTTAATGACCCCTGTTTTCTTCAAAAGAGCTGTTCCTATCTTCTCACATATTGCAATCAAATAGTAGAAAAGAGACTCAAACCAATCAAATCAAAGAATAAAAGCACCACTGGACTTTAGAACCTTTCCCCCATATTTATCGGGAATTTTATATCTTATTGAGTCTTTCAGTTTCTCATACTAGGGAGACAATGCGGTGTTTACACATGTGAGTTTGGTTTATTTCACTTAGAGGTATGGTCTCAAGTCGCATCCATTTACCTATAAAAGCCTCCATGTGATCCTTCTTTATAGCTGAATAATACTCCATTGTATAAAAGTACCACATCTTGTTTATCCATTCCTCAACTGATGGGCATTTGGGTTGTTTCCAAGATTTGGCTATTACAAGTTGTGCTGCTATAAACATGGGTGCACATGTATCACTGTGGTAAGATGATTTCACTTCTTCTGGGAATATGCCCAGAAGCAGAATAGCTAGGTCAAATGCGACTTTCAATCCTAGCTTTTTGAGGAACCTCCAAACTGATTTCCACAGTGGCTGCACCAGTCTACACTCCTACCAACAGTGGAGAAGGGTTCCTTTTCCCCCACAGCCTCTCCAGCATTTGTTGTTGGTGGTTTTCTTGATCCTGGCCATTCTTTCTGGAGTGAGATGAAATCTCAGAGTTGTTTTAATTTACATTTCTCTAATGACCAATGATGCTGAACATTTTATCATGTATTTATTTGCCATTCATATTTCTTCACCAGAGAAGTGTGTTTTCATCTCAGATGCCCTTTTTTGGAGTGGGTCTTTGAATTTTGAGGGCCTGATATTTTTTAATTCTTTGTATTTCCTAGATAGAAGACCTTTGTCTGAAGGGCAGTTGACTAAAATTTTTTCAAATGGGGAAAATTTTTGCCAGCTATTCTTCGATAGAAGACTAATATCTAGGATATGTAAAGAACTAAAATATTAGGGCCCTACCCAGTGACCCCAAGCAGCTGGGGAGCTTTGGTGTGCCATATGGCATGAGCTAAAAGCCTGCTCAACATATTCCACTTAGCTGTGCAGCCTTGGTCCACCACTCTGAACCTGTTAGGGCCCCACCCGGCAACCCCAAACAGCCAAACAGACTTTGGTATGTCACTTGGGGCCTGGCTGGGTCCTACCCAGCGAGCCCAAGTAACCACTCTGTGCACCGAGTGGCACAGGCTGAAGGACTGCACAGTGAACTCCACCTAGCCATGCAGTCTTGGTCTGACCAGTGACCCCAAGCAACTAGGCAGCTTTGGTGCTCCATGTGGCACTAGCTGAAGGCTTGCACAGCATACTCCACCTAGTCGTGTAGCTTTGGTCCACCACTTGGAACCTGGTAGGGCCCTTCTCAGCAACCCAAAGCAGCCAGGGAGCCTTACTGTACCACTGGGGTTCTGCCTCTTCCCAGTGACCCCAGGCAGCTAGAAAACTTCGGTGTGCTGTGTGGGTTGTGTTGAAGGTCTGCCCAGCATACTCCACCCATTCAGGGAGCCTCCAAGTGCTGCTCCAGTAAGGACAGCCATTCTAAACATGGGAAACAACTGAGACTTTGCATTTGGCTGCCCCAGGGGAATACAGGAAAAATAACAAAACAAAAGAGCAACATGCAATCTCAAACCTCCAGCCCATCCCAAAAAAGACAAGACATTGACATAGAAGAAAGTGTGAACCACACACCTGAAACTTCTGAAATGATAGCAACTGAAGTAAAGAAACAACTCTATGAAGCTGTAAAGGAACTTGGATCAGAAATAATCTACCAGGTAAAACAAGAAGTGATAAATGTAATGAAAGAAATGCTGAACACATCTAAAGAAGACATAGTTAAAAAAAATAGAGGAACACTGAAAAAGTATAGAAACGTTGAATGAAAAATATCAGAGAGAATTAGAATGCACGGAACAGATTCAAAGAGATATCTAGGAAATAAAAAATTCCATCAAAAGCTGGCAAAACCACCTGAATGAATGTGAAGATAGACTTTCAGACCTTGAGGACAAGATTGTAGCTAGTGAACAAGAAAGGAAAGATCTTTTAAAAATAACAAGGAATCAGGAAATAACAATTCAACAGTAGCAAGATGATGCACAGAAAAACAATATAAGATTGCTAAGTGTAAACAAAAAAGAAGCAGACAACACAAATGATGTAAAAAGACTATTTACAGAAGTAATAGCCAAAAATGTCCCAAACATGGAAAAGGAAAATGACATACAGATAAGTGAAGGAAAGAGAACTCAAATTATCCATAACCAAAATAAATCTACACCCAGACATACATCCCAGAGATTCAACATAAGAAAAGAATATTGAAAACTGTTAGAGAAAAGAAACAAATCACCTATAAAGGAAAGTTCATCAGAATCACAGCAGACTTCTCAACACACACACAATCAAGTCAAGAAGACCATGGAGTGAAGTATTTCAAATCCTAAAGGAAAATGACTTACAACCCAGATTGATGTACCCTGCAAAGCTATCCTTCAAAATCAATGGAGAAATAAGATACTTCCATGACAAAGAGCAGCTGAAGAACTTCATGACCACCAAATCAAGCCTATGAAGAATACAAAAAGATATTATAGATAGACATAAAAATAACTATGACTCCAAGAACACCAACAGAAAAAAAACCACCACGTAGGGCAAACAATTAAACAGGAAAGGTAAAGAACTGACAGCAGAAACATACATCAGTTATAACCATTAATGTAAATGGCCTCAATTCACCAATTAGAAGAAACAGACAGGCAGAATGCATCAAGAAACAGCATCCAACCATATGCTGTACATAAGAAACTCATGTAACCCAAAAGGAAACTCATAGACTGAAAATCAGAGGATGGAAAACAACACTCCATTCAACAGGAACCCACAACAAAGCAGAGGTAACTATTCTGTTTGCAGACAATGTGAACTTCAAACCAAGAATGATCAAAAGAGATAAAGAACATTATTACATACTGGTTAGGGGAAAACTGCAAGAGGAAGAGATAGCAGTCTTAAATATATATGCACCAAATATGGGAGCACTCAGCTATATAAAACAAATATTAATAGAAATGAAAAATCAAATAAAAAATAACACAATTATAATGGGAGACCTTAACACCCCATTGACACAAAGAGACAGATCAACTAGACAAAAAATCAGCAAAGGAATAACAGAACTGAATCAAACCTATGAACAAATGGACTTAGTAGACATGCACAGAGTGTTCCACTCAACAACATCAGAATATACATTTTTCTCAGCTTCACATGGGACATTCTCTAAAATAGACCATATACTAGCCCATAGAAAATGCTTAAGTAAATGCACAAGAATTGAAATTATCCCATGTATATTGTCTGATCATAGTGTCATGAAACTGGAAATTAATGACAAAAGAAACTGCAAAATCTCCATAAACACATGGGAATTAAATAATATAATCCTGAACAATCAATGGGTCACAGAGGAAATTAAAGAAGAAATAAAACAGTAACTCCAAGTGAATGAAAATGCAAATACAACTTCTCAGAAACTGTTGGATGCAATGAAAGGGGTCCTCAGAGGAAAATTTATTGTAGTGATTTCTCACATCAGGAAAACAGAATGAACCCAAATAAATAACTTGATGCTACACCTCAAACATCTAGAAAAAGAAGAACAAGTCAAGCCTAAAGCCAAAAGAAGAGAGGAAATTATAAAGATCAGAGCAGAAATTAATGCAATTGAGACTAAGAAAACAATACTAAGAATTAATGAATCAAAGAGTTGATTCTTTGAAAGAATAAATAAAATTGATAAGCCCCTAGTCAACCTTAAAAAAAGGAAAGAAAAAACTGAAATTCATGCAGCAAGCAATGAAAAGGGTGCAATCACTACACACCCTGTGGAAATACAGAAGATCATCAGTACCTACTTTGAAAACCTTTACTCTCACCATGTTGATATGTTGTGTCAACTTGAGAAGTTTAGAAGTTCAAATGAGAGACTCAGCAGGGAGCCAGGGTTCTTACTTTGTAAATATTCTCATCCTGTGGAAAGCAGGGCAAGAAGATTTTGTGAGTGCTATACCTGCTCTGAAAGGGAGGTGGCCTGTGTACAAAACAAGTGAGGAGAAGATTTTTTTTCTCTCTTTTGCTCTGGCTGCTGCCTTGAAGTGTTACCCCGGTGCCATGCCACCCTGCCTTGGAACCAGCTGATTATGGACTGAAATCTCCAGAATCTGTAAGCTAAATAAACCTTTCCTTGCTTCACTTTGGGTGTCAGGTGTTTTGTCCCAGCAACGAGAGAAAAGTAACCAAGACACATAGGTTTGATAACAAGGAAGAAATGGACAGATTCCTGGAGACATGAATTACCAAAGCTGGATCAAGAGCATGTAAAACTGCTGAATAACCCAATTTCAGTTAATGAAATTGAAAATGCAATTAAAAACTTACTAACCAAGAAAAGCCCATGCCCCAATGGATTTACAGTTGAATTCCACAAGAAATTCAAGGAAGACTTAATGCCAACGCTCCTCAAACTCTTCAATGAAATTGAAAGGGAAGCAATTCTCCCTAAATCATTCCTGGAAGCAAGTATTATCCTAATACCAAAACCAGAGAAAGACCCAACCAAAAAAGAGAACTACAGGTCAATTTCCCTAATGAACATAGATGCGAAAATCCTCCATAAAATAATAGCAAACAAAATTCAGTGAATCATCAAGAAAATTATACACCGTGACCAAGTGGGATTCATCCCAGGAATGTAGAGACGGTTCAACATATGTGAATCAATAAATGTAATACACCATATCAATAAAGCCAAAGATAAGAATCACATGGTCATTTCAGTAGATGCAGAAAAAGCTTTTGATAAAGTCCAACACTCATTCATGATAAGAACCCTATGGAAAATCAGTATAGATGGTCTTTACCTCAATCTGATAAAAGCCATCTAGGGCAAACCAACAGCCAGCATCATATTAAATGGTCAAAAACTGAAAGCTCTCACTCTAAAATCAGGAGCAAGACAAGGCTGTCCACTGTCACCACTCCTATACAATATAGTGCTGGAAACATTAGCCAGAGCAATTAGACAAGAGAGAGAAATAAAAGGAATAAGTATAGGAAAGGAAGAAGTTAAATTATCATTATTTGCAGATGACATGATACTTTACATAGAAGATCCCCAAAATCCCATTGAAAGACTTCTGGATGTAATAACCAAATTCAGTAATGTAGCTGCATGCAAAATCAACGCTCAAAATTCAGTAGCATTCCTTTACAAAAACAACAAACTCACTGAGAGAGAAACAAGAGAAACCACACTCATCACAATAGCATCCAAAAAAATGAAATACTTAAGAATGAATCTAATAGAGGAGGTAAAAGACCTACACAGTGAAAATTACAGTACTCAGAAAAGAGAAATTGAAGAGGATCTCAGAAAATGGAAGGACATTCCCTGTTCATGGATAGGAAGAACAAATATTGTGAAAATGGCCATTCTGCCAAAATTGTTATACAGATTTAAAGCAAATCCAATCAAAATACAATTAGCATACCTCATAGATCTAGAGAAGTCATTCCTAAAATTCAGTTGGAACCAGAAGAGACCTAGAATAGCAAAGGCAATTCTGAGCAACAAAGGCAAGGCAGCAGGCATCACAATCCCTGACTTGAAGTTATACTACAAAGCTACTGTGATAAAATCAGAATGGTACTGGAATAAAAGCAGACCTGAAGATTAGTGGAATAGATTAGAAGATACAACCCCAACTACAAACACACTCAGCCATCTCATATTTGACAAAGGGGCCAAACATTCACTGGAAGAAAGAGAGCCTCTTTAGTAAGTGGTGCTGGAAAAACTGACTTTCCATCTGCTGAAAACTAGACCCATGCCTATCACCATACACTAAACTAAAGTTGAAATGGATCAAAGATCTAAATATTAAAACAGAAACATTAAATCTGCTGGAAGACAAAGTAGGTAGAAACCTTGAAGACATAGGGATAGGCAGAGAATTCACAAACAGAAATTAAACTGCATGGGAAACACTTCCCAGAATCAACAACTGGGACCTCATCTTAATAAAAAGTTTTTGCAAGGGAAAGGTTTTGAAGTTCAGTGGTGCTTTTATTTTTTGATTTGATTGGTTTAAGTCTCTTTTCTGCTATTTGATTGCAATATGTGAGAAGATAGGAATAGCTCTTTTGAAGAAAACAGGGGACATTAAGTTAGCCATTGTGGTTTCTTGTTGTCTGATTTGAAGGCCTGTAATGCTTTCACTCTTTTGTTTTATCTGGTTTTATATTATTTTGTTTTGTTTGAGTTTATTGTCTGTGAATGTATGAACAACCATTTCAAAGAAGGCATGAGACACTAGGGTAGCCATTGTTAATCTCCTGTTGTTATGTTTTGAAGACCTGTATTGCTTGCAGTGTTCTGTTCTGAAATGCTATGTTGTGTTTGACTCTATTCTGTTTTGTTTTGTTTTGTTCTATTATCTTTAAATTAAAAAAATTAAAAAGAAAAATAAAAAGTTTTGCATGTGAAAAGAAATCTCCAACAGAGTGAAAAGAAAACCCATGAACTGGAAAAAAAAAAATCTTAGTTAACTGTCCTTCAATCAAAGGACTTCTATCTAGAACATATAAAGAATTTTAAAAAATCAGCCTCCCAAAATTCAAAGACCCAGTCCAGAAATGGGCATTTGAGATGAATACATACCTCTCAGCTGAAGAAATACAAATGGCACATAAATATATGAAAAAATGTTCAGCATCATTGCTCATTAGAGAAACACAAACAGCCCTGAGATTCTATCTCACTCCAGAAAGGATGGCCAGGATCAAGAAAACAACCAATAGCAAATGCTGGAGAGGCTGTGGGAAAAAAGGAACTGTTCTGCACTGTTGGTGGGAGTGTAGACTGGTGCAACCATTGTGGAAATCAGTCTGGAGTTTCCTCAAAAGGCTGGGATTGTAGGTCCCATTTGATCTGGCTCTCCTGCTTCTGGGCATATTCCCAGAAGAATTGAAAACATCATACCACAGTGATATATGTGCACCCATGTTTATAGCAGTACAATTTGTAACAGCCAAATCTTGGAAATGACCCAAATGCCCATTGACTGAAGAATGGATAAAAAAGATGTGGCATTTTAATACAATTGAGTATTACTCAGCTATAAAGAAGGATCACATTGAGACTTTCATAGTTAAATGGATGTGACTTGAGACTATACTCATAAGTGAAATAAATCAAACTCACATATGTAAATACCATATTATCTCCCTAGTATAAGAAACTGAAAGAGTAAATAAGATCCAAAATGTACAATAAATATCGTGAAAGTGAAAGGAACTGCTCAAAGGGGGAAAATAACTCAGGGAAAAGGAGAAAAGAAGGAAGAGAAAAGAAAAAAGGTACAAATTTGTATATATACACTTAAGATAGCTAAAATGATTGTACTACTAATTCTATTAGTTCTTGGAACAAAACAGTTAACACTCATAAGATCAAATTTACATGCTTATATCTGATAATCTGAGTAACTCTTTTGAAGATAACTATGCAAAATAACAACCTTTGTTAAATTCCTATCACCTTGTTTTGAAAGCCTATATTGTTATTGTTTTCTTCTTTGCTATTGTTACTCATTTGTCTCTTTTGTTTCTTGTTTTTCTTGTATTTTTTCCCCTCTAATACAGAAAAGATACATGTATATGTATAGGCTTACACATGCCTAGAATTTCTCTTAAAGAGTTTACAATAGTTGATTTTGTTATGTGTGATGGTATGAACAGCTATTTTGAAGAAAACAAGACATTGTGGTAGCCATTGCTGATTTCCTATCATCTTGTTTTGAAGTCCTAAAATGCTTTTATTCTTTTGTTTTGATTGGTTTTATTCTGTTGTGCTTTGATTTTATTATGTTTGATAGTATGGATGACTGTTTTGAACAAAAGGAGCCATTATAGTACCCATTGTTCATTTCTTGTTATCTTGTTTTGAAGTCTTGTAATGCTTTCATTGTTTTTAGTATGTTTTCTATGATTTGATTTCAATATGTGTGAAGGTATAGACAGCTATTTTGAAGAAAACAAGAGATATTATGGTAGTCGTTGATTTCCTATTGTCTTGTTTTGAAGTCCCATAATGCTTTCCTTCTTTTGTTTTGATTGGTTTTATACTATTTTGTTTTGTTTGAATTTATTATTTGTTACAGTATGGACAATTATTTCAAAGAAAGCAAGAGACATTATGGTAGCCACTGTTGATTTCCTGCTGTCTTGTTTTGAAGTCCTGTGTTGCTTGCATTGTTCTGGTCTGAGCTGATTTGTTCTGTTTTATTTTATTCTCTTTAAAATAAAAAAAGAATGAAAATATTAAGCTACCTAAACAAATGACCCATTGAAAAAATGGCCAAATGAATCTAAAGGACACTTCTCAAAGGAAGATACACAAATTGCCTTTAAGTATTTGAAAAATATGTGCAATATGTTTAGGCATTAGGGAAATACAATTTAAAACAAATCTGAGATTATAACTGAGAATGGCTATCAAGAATGCAAAAAGCAACAAATGCTGACCAGGTTGTAGGGGAAAAGGAACCTTCCTACATTTTTGGTGGGAATGCAAACTAGTATGACCACAATGGAAATCAGTATAGAGATTCTTCAACAAACTAAAAAATAAAAATAGAAATTCCATTTGACTCAGCTGTATCAAATTCCACTTGATACAGTTAGGTATATTCACAAAGGAGTTAAAGTCATCATATTAAACTGATACAAGAGTACCTATGTTTATAGCAGAGCAATTCACAATAGATAACCTTTGCAAAAAGCCTAGATGTTTGTGAATGGAGAAAGAAAATGTGGTATAAACATGCAATGGAATATTACCAGTAATAAAGAAGAGTATAATTATGTCATTTGCAGAAAAATAGATGGAACTTGAGACCATAATGCTAAGTGAAATACAGACATAGAAAATTAAATATTGCACGCATTCTCTTATATAAGAACCTAAAAATATAAATAAATTTTATTTCTCAAAGATAAAGGAGAGATGTAAAATGAAGGCAGACTTTCTAGAGTTGGATATTGGAGGAGGTCAGAAGGTAGAAGTAAAAAAAGGGATAAAGAGATTCAAAAAATTCAAGATGCTATATGCATGTACTGGCTGCCCAAAACAAACATCATTATTATGTTTTTCAAACATATATTAATTTTAAAGATAAAATAAAATAAAATCACATACAGTGTTATCTTCCGAAGAGGAAGTTTCCAAAATGAAATTTCATTTGTAGGAAACGGTTGTCTTCGAACAATTTTAGCATTGTGCTTGATGTCTGCAAACCTTCCTTGCCACTTTCTTCTCTTCTTTAGTTCTGGTTCATAGCAATCAGTCAGTTTATTCTAAACTTGCGACAGGATTGACTATCTAGTCAGCCTGCTCAGATGACATGCATGCATTTTAATAGGGATTCTTTGGAGACAGAGTTTTAGCTGATACAGATATTCTGAAGAGAGAAGCACAGGGATCTGATGGAAGATAAACTTTGGAGTCTCATCTGCTTTTTAAATTCAGAGCCCATTACCTATGGATTGCAGGGCCTTGAGCTAGTTACTTACCCTACTGAGCCACTACTTCATCATCTAAAAGTGGAGATAGTAGTACCTATTTTAAAGGAATGGTGGTAAGGATTAAATAGATAACATTGAGAAAAACTTAATATGCAGCTTAGTGCAGAGTAATTATAGCATTTAATATTTCTGAGCAGAGTTTCTGAACTTTGGCATTATGAATACTTAGGGCCAGACAATCCTTTTCTTTGGAGGAATGTTCTAAGCATTGTAGAATGCTTAACAGAAACCCTGGTATACAATTTATACAAGATGCTTATAGCATTCCTGCCCCTGAGCATAACAATCAAAATGTCAGCATGAAATTTCAAGGGGGAAAATAAAATCTCAAAGAAGTGTCAGCATTGGAAAGTAATTCTGCCCCTATGCCTCACCTCCATGTCCTTTCCTGCCCTCACTTTCCTAGCCCATCCAGGGGGAAATTCTAAGGCCTTCCTACCTTGCTCCAGGAAGTAGTTCTAAGATGCGTGCAATTCATCCACTCCAGGGAATATCTGTAGGTATTTTGATGGGTTAGGAAGGAGATGCCAGCAAAGGACATAGGGATGAGGTGTAGGGGCAGAATTACTTTCCAGTGCTGACACTTCTTTGAGATCTTATTTTTCCCCCTTGAAATTTCATGCTAAATTTGTATTCAACTTAATGGTATATTCATTATTGCTTTCAGAAAAATGCAATGTGTTTTTATGCCTTTAAAATGTAAGGTGTTTTAAGAAGTGCTGCCCTCTCCTGAGTCTTTGAGAGGCTCATCGTAGGAACAAATATCCCAGATAGTAAAAAGATGGCTTTGGGTGAGCTTTAAGCTGTGGCTGGCATCAAAAGCTATCAGATATTTTTAATTTCATCAACCTAAGCTCCTCTTCTTACATCCACCTTATCCTTTGCTTCTACAATTTTTTTTCAAGTAACAACCTTTTAATGTGGGAGAAATGCTTGAAAATCCATAAAAATTCAACTTTGATGTAGAATACTATCAGGAAATGGAGAAAACATTAAAATATTTTCCTAGCAAAACTGAACAAACAGAATCACAAACACTTGGCATAAACTGTCCGACAGTGTGACCCTGGTGGACATTTCATCCTGTGCTTTGTAAAAAGCATGTCAGAGACAGTAGGCTCTAGTCCTGTTGTTTCTGTGCTTATTCTCCCAACCCTGGCCACAGTGAAGGACATTATGTTAAATGGTAATTCTCGTTTTTATGATTTGATGAGTTACTTTTGAGAAAGCTATTGTTTCACCTGTGGTTAGAAATATCCGGTGTGGACAGCGCAGAATGAAGGCTTGGGTAACCTAGCTGAAACTAATGTCAGTGTTTTGGTTATTCATTGCTGGGATCCAGACTCTGACTCACCTCCTCAGGTTACCAGGCAACGACAGCTTACCACAGTTAGTATACATTAAGCAAGTACCCAAGGTACAAGTATGAAGAAGATCTGAATATTTTTATGAGAAGGGGATTATAAGCTGAGCTAGTCTATTTGTTATTAGGGAACACAAAATATGACAGCCTGTACTATCTTCCAGTAGTTGGATTAATTTTACTGAAAAACTTTCATCCTTACTGGCGACAACTTTACACACGATAGCCTCAGAGTTGTATGTTATGGAAAACTTCAAAGGAATCTTTTTCATTCAATGGAAGAATTCCTGTTAAGAACTGAGTTTTGGGAAGATTTATGTTTTGATATTTAGGCCCTTTCACTCCTCCTACTACAGAAAGGGAGCATCCCGGAGAGAATGAGATGTTTGTATTAGGTTAATTTTACCATGGTACTTGATGCTTGCAAACTTTTCTTGCCACTCAAAGTGCTGTGGGATGTGCAATGGATTCAGGCAGTGACACGCTCTGTTTTGCTCATGATGGGACCGTTGGGTGCAAAGAAGGTCTAGGAATTGAGTGGGGACCACATCTGTCACATTCTATCTGAGGTCACAAGAGGTTCTTGTGTTGAGGCTGAATGGGAAGAATATAATTATATATGGGGCACACCAATACTCTTTTCCCTCTAAATGCTCTAAATGTGTATACTTTGTAGGTGCAACTACTCTGGGAAGAACTTCATCTTCAGAAGCGATACCCTGCAATGCTGGAGTTCTTTACGTATTAGGAAGGCATGGTAAGATAACACGAACTTGTTCATAAGAAAAGACAGCCATTTATTTAAGCAGAATTAGAAGAATAATATTGCAAGTATTTATCTGAGTCATCTGAAAGTGTACACACAGTAAAATTTCTAGCTCAGAGAATTGTTAGAAATTGACTGAATTAGGATCTTTATTTTTTTTTTAATCTGCTTGGCTGATTTGAAATGATCAGATTCACAGTTTTGGATTTTGCTAAAATAAATTGTATAGATTTAAAATGCTCATTCTGAAGGTTACTAACATCCGTTACTAGCAGGGGATTTAGCTCAGTGGCACAGTGCCTGTCTGACAAGCATGAGGTTGTGAGTTCAATCCCTGGTACCAATAACATAAATAAATAAAAAATAAAAAGGTTTTAAAAAATCAGTTAATGGCTAAAATATAAACTCAGATAATAAACTGCCACTAATATGAATGTGCTATCATTACACCGTGTTACTATTAACATTGTTTTAAGCCCATCATAATCCTTAGAGTTTGATAAGAAAATACTACTCTATCCAATCTTGCGGTAACACAGTTTCTAAAATCACACTTATTAAAAGTAAGTAAGATTTAAAAACTCTTCTGGGAAAGTAAAGGAGCAATTAATGAACAAAAGATAGTAAGTCAAGCACATAACTTAGGAATGTGTATAGACCTTATGTCTCCTACACTGCACACCAGTGTCTATCTCAGAGTTGGATAAATATAATGTGTCTTAGAAAATATGCCACTCATAATTTTAAAGAATCCTTTTTCACTTCTAGAATGTTTAAACAGACAAGAAATAGGTATGAAACAAGTTGCTCACATAAAAGTAGTAGATCAAAGACACAAAGACATCTTTGCAGTGTAATTTATAAAATGCTTATGGATTACACTGTTTTAATTTAGGATACAATCACTTTAGTGGCCATTTTTAGCATCACGTTATACCTATTAATGCCAGGACTATTTTAGTACTGAAATTAAAGAGCAGTTTAACACCTTTATGCTGAGTTTTACATATACTAACACACACAGACACATACAGACACACAGACAGACACACATTTTCATGTACACACAAGACACTAAGCAGGAAGTGAGCCAAGAAGACATTCCTGTTTTGGGGGGCTATGTCTAGCAGTTAGCCAAAATTTAGCTCATTCTCAGTAAGTATTTGATGAATATCAAATCTACTTCTATGCATTACATGTAATGCCAAAATCAAATTTATTTTTCTCAGTTTTACCTTCTTAACCCTAGAAACCTCTCTTGGGGGAAAGTAAAATTAAGAACATGGGATATTGTGTGAAGAGAGGAGCTGGGTGGTGAGACACTCAGGGTCCAATCGTGTTTTGCTGCTGATTACTGGTGCTGCACTAAACTGCACTAGGCTTGAATATCCTCACATGAAAAAATTAGTGATCTGGGTCAGGTGATTGGAAGTATCCTTTCTGGTGCTTAAATTCTATGCCTCTAAGATGTAATGTGTGACAAATCTAACTAAGATATTGCTTAGAATAATTATATCTTACTCTTCTCAAGCTCCCAGGTCACAATGTAGTAGCTTACTTTTCAGGAAATATTTTAAATGGCAAACTCTAACATTATCTAATACTGAATGCACATTCTTCTTACAGAATTAAATTGGTGACTGCGTTTGGAGTGCCAGTTTGCTGCAGTAGAAAAGCGTGACATCTTTTTTGTTACTCAGTAGAAATATGTCATTGGTAAGCAACTTATACTCTTGGAACCATGGTTATTATATCTGAATAAAAAGATAACAGCTATTTGAGGCATTATTATGAAGATTAAAAAAGATTGCGATGATAAATCTGCTTTGGTGCTTGGTACAGAAGGTTATAGCCTTGTCTGTGAAGCTTCTTTCCCCAAATGTAGCTCTTTTTCTTGTAATAGCTGGGAACAGTATTATAACCTTAACCAGCTTGAAAGCACTGAGGTCTACCTTCAAATATGACCCTCTGGACTTGACTCAAAACAGAAAGAATCCAATTCTGACTGGTAACATGAGTTTTAAAGATAAGAACAGGCCTAGCACTTATTTTTGATGAAAAATTCAGAAGGAAGACAGGCAGATAACATGAGAAATTAAAACACGGTGCTATAAATGAGTGAATGAAGGCTGGTTTGCTTTCTATTGTCTACACTAGGAACTGACCTCTTAGCCTATTTGAATTCAGATACACAACAGTTGACCTAAGAGACCTCATCAATGACTTCATTGAAAGAGAAGCAGCAATGGTTGTGATGGGCCTCGAAGGCTGACTAGCACATTGCAAGTCACTGCAGACTGTATGTCTTGAGGGACATCTGGAGAGTAGTGTGAATGGGAGGAGAGTATAAGCAGAAGAACCAGCGTGTGCAGAGGTAGAGGTATGAAGAGCACATCTTAGAAAAGGTGAAAATATTGCCCTGTCAGCAGAGATCAACTAGTGAAGAGAAAAAGGAATGAGATTCAAGAGGTCCATTGTGACTGTATTATGACATTTGAGGGACACAGGGCACAGATTTTGTTCCGTCACTGATGGGGCAACCAACACTGGCTTTGAGATGGAAATTCACAATGGTAATGAGATTACATTGTCTACTGTGTTAAGTACCTATCATGCTTCAGGAGCTGTGCTTTGTTGTCTTCTGAATTTTATTTCCTAATCCTTAAAACAACCTAGATTTTTTAAAGTAGGGGAACTGAGGTATAAAGGAACACAGAGTTTATGCAACTTGCTTCTCAAGATTATACATTCTTAAGTACATGATATAAAAGAAGCAATGAAATTGTTAAAATGTTAATTTTAGAGTAAAGCACTGAAGAATGGAAATGATGGATCTGAACACAGGAATTTGATTTGGGTAGCTGGGTTTTAAAAGGAAAAGAAGGTAAGAACATTTTGTGTTTAACACAAAGCTGTTTAAGATTTGTGCAAGGTGTGTTAATCTTGGTGTGTTCTGGAATGACGTAACAATTTTAAGTCATAAAAATGTTGCTTCTGTGTTTTAAAATTACTTGGTGGTTATATTACATTAAAAGCAGTAGAGCATAATCATTAAGTGCTCAGGCTCTGAAGCCAGACTGTCTGGAACTGACTGCTCACCCTCAACTTACTGAACCCTGGGCAGGTTATTTAGCTTTCAGTGCTACATATTTCAAAGAGGGGATAATGATGCCTATGTTACAGGGTGTTTATGTATGAAATGAAGGATAGGAGTATATAGAACAATGTCTGGCATGAATTAAACACTCGGCAGTAACCAGTATTGCTTTGTGCCTTTCCCCTCATTTACCACTTCTCTAGAAGATATCTACAGTGTGCCAAGAACTGTTCTGGTTTCCAGAAAACACAAAAATGGATACAGAACGATTGCCGCCTTTACAAATGTGTGTTTCTCCCCGCATATCATACACCGTTATTCAGCAGTAGTGCCACAGACTTCATTGTGGTTAAAGCAATTTCCTGTACTACTTAAGCAACAACAATTTACAACCTTCCATCACAATATTGCCCATTTTTGTGAGAATCATCACTTCTATTCTTCCTACTCTTCTTCTCCAATATGACAGTGAGATTTATCCAGCCTGAGTTGTCTTTGGTGACTCTAGGTAACATCATGAAGTCCATGAGCTTATGCCAGTGAGTGGACTCCTCCTTACATGAACCAAACTCTCCAAAGAGGTCTCTTGGAAAATTCATTAAACTCACATGTTATGCAGGATATGGCATTGATAGATATATTTTTCTTTCCCCAAAGTGCTTTTTTCAAAAAACATCACTTTACAGAGTCTAATTTTCGTAAGCTGGAGAGAAATCTTAATGATTGAAATCTTCAATGCTGTACCTGATTAAGGGGAAGACTTATTCTGGGAACATCAGTTATTCACTGCCTTTTAAAGCACACATTGCTGCTCATCCCTGTGTTTCCTATCTTCAGGATTATGAAAGGGTTCAAGTAATTCTGCTCTGGTCATGATGGCTTTTGCACACTGTCTGAAAGGATTCTAAATTAGGCATTGTGGACTTGAAATTAACATTGGTTGAATAGATGAAAATTATTGGTAGAAGGGACACCATGTCCTTTTGAGCATAACCATAGTACATTAAAATGGACAGATGAGCAGTTGTGATAACCTCTAAGCAAAAATTGAAAAGGAAAATGTCTACCTAAATATATGAGAAGGAAATGAAAATAACAAAGCACTTACATTTAAAATAAGTGAGGTACCAATGAGATTAAGTGAAAAGGTACTTTAACATCAAGGATACCCTTTAGAGTGCGGGGAATTGTTGTGACAGGGTGAACTGTTTACTTGCCAAGAAAGAGAGACACTGTCATTCTGTCCACTTTGTATATTCTCTGTATTTATTACAGGAAATGCGAAATGTTCTGCTGTAGAGCCTCTGCATGTACTAAAAACCATTATTAAAAGAGAAAGCAGATCTCTCAACTGCAGATAGACAGATCCATAGTAAAATAAATCAGAAGCCCTAGACTTAAATGTGAATGCAGGAAGAGATTGGTGCCTCAAGAAGTTCTTATATTGTCCATACTACAGTTCATGAAATGTAAATATTAAAAAATAAAAATCATATTTGGGATATACATAATATTTAAAAAATCTTCCTGTTAATTTGACATGCAGAATAGGATGGTCAACAATGATTTTGTTTATAAGAACTAATTAATGCTACAAAAATCATATAGTTTAGAATATGGTTTGAAATAAATTATGTTAAAATTTTTTTTCAGTTTCCCAACTTTCAAGAAAATGAGAAAATATTTGCAAAAGACTTAGCTGATAAAGCATTGTTATCCAAAATACACAAAAAACTCAAGGAAATTAATAAACCAATTAAAAGATGGATGAAAGACCTGAATGAACACCTCACCAAAGAAGATGGCAAGTAAGCATAGGAAAAGATGTTCAGTATAATACATCATTGAGAATTGCTAAGTAAAACAACAGCTACACAAATCCAAAACATTGACATCAAATACTAGTGAAGATGCCCAGTGAGAGGATACCTACTTATTGCTGATGGAAACGCAAAATGGTACAACCACTTTGGAAGACAGTATTTACCCAAATAACCTAAACAGTTATTATTCCAAAAACCCTTCAGATATTTATGGCAGCTTTATTCATAATGAACAAACCTTGGAGCAAGTG
>RJWT010019960.1:0-18184 GCA_004365215.1 Cuniculus paca | reverse complement strand
TGAATTAGCATCATATGATTGGTATTTAAAGCCCTA
Source organism: Cuniculus paca (assembly GCA_004365215.1). Classification (NCBI taxonomy): domain Eukaryota; kingdom Metazoa; phylum Chordata; class Mammalia; order Rodentia; family Cuniculidae; genus Cuniculus; species Cuniculus paca. The sequence goes on along the minus strand of RJWT010019960.1, from coordinate 18,148 downwards.
GGGTAAGCTTAGAAGAGAAGGCAACTAGAACAAGCTATGAGAGGCATTCCATTTTTAGTAGACTAGTGAAGAAGCAGAGTTGTTAAATGAAGTTAGAGGAAGAAGGAAAAACCTGGAGAATGTCTCATGGGAGAAGAAGTATATTTAAGGAATAAGAGAATAATCAGCATTGTCAAATACTATCCAGATGAGAATAGTGGAATTTGGCCTCACTGGTATCCTTGACAGTTGAGCTTCAGGAAATTGTTTAGGGTTAGAGTGGGTCAAAGAGTGAGTTAGAGGGAGAGACTAAAGACAGTAAATGGAAGCCACTAGATCAGAAAGTTTGATGTGAAATTAAAGCAGAGAAATGGAATCAATATCTGGTGAGTAGGTTAAGGACAAAAAATTCATAAGAATGAGTAATACTAGAGCATGTTTGTGTGTTCATGAGAATTACCCAGTAGAAAAAGAGAGAGACAGGCTAATGAAACTTGACTTATTACAAAGTAAGAGTATGTAGTTGAAATCCATGGCACAAGTGAAGTTACGTATTGGCTTTTGATAGGAAAAGTGGAACTTTACAAGAAAGGCGTTTTTAGGTTTAATAAGAGAAATATGAGGGAATTTCTCTCCAGTGGCTTTTATGTTCTCAGTAAAGTAAGTCTTTAATCAAGAGGGGCATAGTAAAATAGCCCTGTTACAAGTTCGAGAAGACAATAAAATCAAAAAGAGCTTAGAGTATGGGAAAGCAAACTTTATAGGAAAAAGAATAGTCCTGCTAGGCAGTGCTGAATATTTCTTCATGCCTGTAGTTATAAATTTGAAGTACAACAGCCAGCCTGTTACCTGAACAGCCCCACAGCCCCTCTCCCCTCATATAATAAGTTCTGTTATAGGCTGGCAAAAGTGCGATAGTTCAGTTCAACCAGGGATGATATTTTATCAGGTAAATGTAATAAACAGAGAGGAGTGAGGGTTTGGGGAGTTTGAAATGAATGGAGTGGTTAGGGTTAGGGTTAACTATTGTTTGAATTAAATAGCAGACCTTTGGAAAAGACAAAGAAAAAGCCTTTATTATATGGGGTACAGGATGGTTTGGGATCAGGATGTTTATTGATAGTTGGTGCGAGGAAAGGTATTTGAATGCGAATTAGAATTTAGTCCAGTTTTAAATCTTTTTGCTTCTATGTGATACTTCAAATAATTCTGTCCAATCTTGGAGTACTTGGCAAAGAATGTTTTAAAAGACCTGTAAAATAAATAATGAAGTTTTAATTTTAAAAACACTTGTTTGGTCTAGGCATGTAGCTCAGTGGTGGACCACAGGGGTTGCATTGTAGAGGCCCTGGGTTCAATCCCTAGTAACAGAATAATTGGGATAATAATAATGATCTATATTGAAAGAGGAAATTCTGTATTAGGTGACTCATTCTCCAGTGTACCAAATGAATCTATATATTAAGTATTATTAGGGGTAGTCCAGGTGACCCAGAATTTTCTGACTTGACTGACAAACAACAGTACTGATGGGCACAATTTTTTCATTGTAAGTTTGGATTATTTAGCTTGTAATAACAGACACTTATCCTCACTATCCAAAAGTGAAATAATTTTATGTTCTATACTTTGGCTTTTGTCTTTAAAATTCAGCGTAAAACAAGAGGAAGGGAAGATATTAAAAAAACAAAGAAAATAGGATGTTATTAAGCAATGTTAACTGCAGTTGGTATGTAGGGTGTTGGAAAAGTATTTGCTTTCTCAAAGTAAAAATTGGAGATATTGGTATTAAAAATAAATCTTTTGACCAAGAATTTGGTTTAAGCACTATTATAAGCCTTATTCTTTTATGTATACCAAATTTTGGTTTTAACATTAATTAAAATTGGGTCTTCCATTATCAGTTCTGTTGTATTTCTAGGACCAATTTGTTTGTTATAAACTGATAAATGATTCATCAAATAATCTAGGTATTTTATAATATCGTAAATGTTAAAGTAATGGTAATTTTTAATCCTTTTTCCCTGGAGGAAGTTTTGATTTTGTTTTTGCATAGTACTGGAGATTAAACACAGAGCCTTCACACTGAGCTACATTCCCAGCACTTTTTCTTTTTTTCACTGTGTACTTTTCCATTTAAAAAAGGTTTACAGAAAAACTGAACCTACCCTACCCTTCCCCTCACAGTTTCCTTTGTTTTTTTTAAATGTATTATATGTTTATAATACACAATAAATATATTCATCATGAGGAATTAGCACATATACATGTTATATCTTTGAAATAGAGTCTCGCTAAATTGTCCAGGCTGGGCTTGAACTTTGGTTGTTGTTGTTGATGCTGCTGCAGCTGCTGCTACGGCTGTTTTGGGGGTTTTTGTTCAGGTTTTTCTTTTTCTTTTTTTTTTAGTGGCACCAGGGATCAAATTCACAACTTCATGCTCGCCAGGCAGGTGCTTAGGCCGCTGAGCTAAATCCCGAGCCCTGTTCAGTTTTTTTTATAGAATCTTTTAAATTGGTGCATTTTAGATATACAATAATACATATGATAAGATTCATCATAGGGAATTTGTACCTGTACATGATAATCGTGCTGCTTCTTTTCTTCCCATTTGCCTCCCCTCCCTTCAACCCTTCTTCCCTGCCTTATTTAAAAAAATTTTGTTTCCATTTTTTTCCTTCTATTTTTTTTTCTTGTTCCTTTCTTCCTCCCCCCCCCCCCGCCTTTTCCCCTTCCCATTTGACTGTTTTCTTTCCATTTCCCAATATCATGTATTTTGGTCCTTATTTTCATTTTCAGTTTCTCACACTGGAGAAACAATTCAGCATTTAAACATGCGTGTCTGATTTATTTCACTTGAGTATGGTCTCAAGGAGCATCCATTTAGCTAGAAATGTTTCAAGCTTATCTTTCTTTATGGCAGAGTAGTTCTCCACTGTGTATTAAAAAAACCCACATCTTCTTTATCCTTTCATCAGTTGATGGGCATTTGGGCTGTTTCCAGGATTTAGCTATTAAAACTGTGCCATATAAACATGGGTGTTCATATATCACTGTGGTATGATGCTTTTAATTCTTTTGGAAAGATACCAAGAAGGGGAATAGCCAGGTCAAATGGAACCTCTTGTTTTAGGTTTTTGAGGAATGTCCATACTGAATTCCACAGAGGTTATATCAGTCTACACTCCCATCAGCATTGGAGAAAGGTTCCTTTTTCCCCACAGCCCCTCCAGCTTTTGTTATTGGTTGAGTTCTTGATAACAGCCATTCTTTCTGGAGTGAGATTGGGCTTCAGTTTGTAATCCACCTGCCTCAGCCTCCAGAGTGCTAAGAAGGACACTACTATGCCTGGAGAAAGGCTTTCTTAAAAAACACTGCTTCTGTCTGCTTCTCTTTCTTAAATTCAGAGTGTACCATAAACATTTGATGTTGCTTTGGTGACCGAAAGTTGCCAGTTCTTTAGTGTAAAAATATCTTTATGAATACAGTTCATAGATTTGTATTGTAGAATTGTAGCTTTGGGAGCAATTTTGTAACTGTTTTAGGTTTAAAATACTGAGCTAAATCCTGGGTGTGGTAGCACACACTCATAATCCTGGCACTCAAGGCTGAGGCTGTGAGTTCAAGGCCAACCTGGGCAACATAGTGAGTTTAAGGCCAGCCTGAACTAATAATGAGACCCTGTCTCAGAAAGAAAGGGAGGGAGGGAGGGAAGAGACTTCAATAAAAGCCATCGGCAAACATAAAACTTTGTTTTAAACTTTTAATTTAAAACATTAATTAGAAAAAAAACTTTCCCCTAAAGAAAAGATAAAGTATTTCATGCCCTGAAACAAGAATTTTTATGGGATTAGGGCATGTTAAAATTTTAAGGGGAGGCAGGTGTGGTGGAGCACACCAGTAATCCCAGCACTTGGAAAGCTGAAGCAGGAGGATCACAAGTTGAGGCCAGCCTGGGCTATGTAAGTAAATTTAAAGCTAGCCTGAACTGTACAATGAAAGCCTGTCTCAAAAAAAAAAAAAAAAAAAACAATTTAGGTGGGAAAATGTCTTTGTTTGTATACATATATTTGAATATTTCATTACTTGGGTAAAGTCATTTCCAAAGGTAGATTTTGGTTTTTGTTTTCCTAATCACATAGAATTAATAAACAAATGTACTGTCAAAATTTCCAAATGACACCAAATCAAATCAAATACAGTATAGAGTATGTCATTTAGGGTTTTTTTCTGCTAGAATGTTTTCAGTTGAAAACACTTTTGGCCATTAAATTGACTGTCAATTAGAAATAATGTGGATATACTTTCTGATTATTTTGCCTTTGAATAAGAACTAGATACCAGTCCTGTTAATTTTTGTAGAACTTGCTCTAATCATGTACCCCTCCTTATTTAAAACAGTGACGTTCTCTCATTACCTACATTTTTTTAACCTAACAGACCAGATCAGAATCACTGCCCTGAAAAATTTCTACACATCCCTCAAAGCTAGTTGAGTTGCTATTTTCTTTCTGAAATCTTTCCTTGATTACCTAGATAGGAATGTTCTAACCTCTTTATACTTCAAAAACACATTGTCTCATATTAAAACTCCTTGTACCTGTTTTAGTCCCCATCTGTTTATAAATTGATGTAGTCATATCATTTACATTAATGCATCGAACAAAGAGAGTGTCAAGCACTGTTACAGATTCAAGAGAACAACAGTGCAAGAGATACCAAGTTCTTATCTTCATGAAATTTATATTTTAGTTTGGGAAACAAGAGAGAAAGACAAATATACAGATGCATAGAAAACTTTGTGGATTTCAGATGTTTTGAAAACAAAATACCATGATGTATTGAGGATGATCCAGGTGGAGATCCAGAAGGTCTCTTTGAAATGTGACATTTATACCAAGACCTGAAGTATATAAAGAACAGTCATATGAATATTTTGGAGCAGAGTTTTGAGATTGAAGGAAAAACAGCATTAAGGCATAAGAAATAAGAAAAAGCCAAGGAGGTAAGACAACAGAAGCAAAGAAACACACACTCCCATTTATACAGTATACACTCCTGATTTCCATTTAATATGACTCTATGTTTTGCCACAAGTTAAGAAATAAACATTAATCTCTCTCTCCTTCAAATGTTGTGTCTTTGTGTCCAACCTAAAGTACCTAACTTTTGAAAAAAAATTATAGAAATTATGTGTGTTAAGCTGTGGGAATTTTACAAAATTCAGAAAAACTAAAGTTTACGTCATTACATACTGGGAATGAACAGTTCATATTTTTGTTATCCCTTTTCATATCTATATATAGCTATATATAGTTTGTTTGAAAACAAATAAGGAGAGCTGGGCGGGGTAGCAGTGCATGCCTATAATTCCAGAGTGCTGGCTGAGGCAGGAGGAGTTTGAGACCAGCCTGGACTACAGAGCGAGACCCTGTCTCAGAAACAAATAATAAAACAAGGAGGCTAGAGGCTTAGCATGTACTTAGCATGCATGAGGTCCTTTGGTCAGTCCTCAGCACTCCAAAAAAAAGTTAGTTGGTATCATATATAAAATACACAGTATTCTTCATTTTCACATAATATCACATGCATTATATGTAATTGTCATGGGGTGCCTTCTACAACATACTTTTAATCATGTGGTAAATGTACCCAAAGTATCGTTACATTGTTTCGCAATCATTGAGGTTTTTTTAAAAAACTGTTTAATACAAATAATGCTGAGTGTCTTTGAATCTTAAATCTACATCTGCTGCACCACAATTTTAAGATAAAATTTTATCATTTGAACCACTGATTTCTATAATACATACAGTAAAAATATGCACTGAAAAATTAGATATTTTGACTGCAAACTGGCTTACTAAATAATGAAGTAGCTTTGACTCATAGAATGAGTCAAGAGCAATACATAGATTTAATTGTTTCTTAGAGTACTAAAAAGTTATTTGAGGGAGCTTTTAAAATTATTCGTTATTTTGAAAGATTTCTTTCTGGAAATTCTAGGCCTTATAAGAAATTTGTCCCAGATGATGACTATTTAAGTCGTGTGCAGTGAGTCACACAGTTTCACTAACGGAAACTTGAAAGCCTTTTTAAAACTTATTTTCATAAAAGAGTTATTTAGGATTGAATAAAATGGATTCACATGGTTCCTTTCTTTCAAATATGAAGGGAAATTTTTCTGAGTATATTTAAACTTTTAAAATACAATTATGATTAGAGTTGTATGTAGTTGGTGTGAAAGTCACTGATTTGTTCATTGAACAAATATGTAGGGCATATTAGATATATATCAGGCATTAGCACAAAGACTAATAAAAACCCAGAACTACAAAAGAAAAGCAAATATCACCCCATATGCCATTGTCCAGTGAATAACTTCTGTGAATATTTTGTGTTCACTCTTTTTCTAATATATAATATTTAGTAAAGTATAATTTCCTTGAATATGCCATTTAGTAGCTTTCTCCTTTCATACCGTTTTTTTTAAATAAAAAATTATGGCAAATATACTTTCTTTAAAAGCCTGAAATTTAGCATCCTTTTAAATTTTAGATAATGGAACCCCTTCCTCCCATTTAAGCCAGAAATTAAGTCAGACTTCATAAAATTTAAAGCTTCATGTAGTTATATTTAAGTGAAATGTAAATTCGTATTGAAATGCTCCATTTATACCCTAGACTTCTAGTACCTAAAGCACTTAAACTGTCACGAACTGCTCTAAGTACTGCTCTAAATATTTGTATTAATTCCTTTATTCTGTACTTTTGTTTCCATTTTATAGAGGCAGACTTTGAAGCACTGAGAGGTTAACTGACTAGAAAGTTACACACATAGCAGGTGCACTAAGATTTTAACACAGGCCAGTGTAACTCCTAGGTTCTGGTCTCCTCTACTATCCTGAGCTACTACCATCATAGCTTTTTCTGGTAACTGTATTTTAAATTCAAGCATAATTCAAATGATTTACCTAATAAGTCGGTAGTTTGTAATGAAAAACTGTTCGTTGTAATACATTTAACAAAATTGTTTTTCTTTGCTGCAAGCGTGTAAATCAGCGAATTTGAGGTAATGTACTCCCCCTCCCACCTCCGGCGTCTTAGGCTAATCTTACTGCCCATGGACTCCCCCCACCTCTCCCTGATTTGCCCGTAAACCACCCTCAGCTTCCTGGGTTGTCAGGGGTAGGGGCCGCGAGCGCGCCTTTGAGGCTGTGTGCCAGGCTGGAGCCCAGACCCGCTTGCGCCGGGCAGGTCCGTGCCCTGCTGCAGAGTGCAGGTTGGGAAGCCGAGCGTGAAGCAGCTGTGTAATCCGCTGGATGCAGACCAGGGCGCTCCCCTTTCCCGTCGGGAAGCAGCTGATAGGCTGGGTGGTGGCACACGTGACCGACATGTGGCTGTATTGGCGCAGCCCGCTGGGGTGTCACTGGAGACGGAATGGAGGTGCTGCCGGGCTCGGAAATGGGGTAGGTGCTGGAGCCGTGGTGGCCAGGCTTGCTGCTGCGAGGGGGAGGGAGGAGGCGATTTTCCCTTGGACTGTCTTGAGCCGGTGGCCTTTCCTTGGCACGGGATCCACTGCCACAAGCCAAGGGAGGAGGCCGGGGCGTCGTCCCCCTCTTCTCCCCCACCCCCCACTGCAGCGCAGGAGATGGATTTCCTGTGCCTCTGATCCAGGGGTTTTGACAGAAGGGATGGGGAGGGGGTAGAGTAAGAGGACTCTGGTGAGAAAGCTGTTTTTGAAGCTACAAGGGGGTTTTGTTTTTATAATGCCCGTTGACAGAGTAGAGTGGAATAACAGTATCTAAGGAAACGGGTAGCAGACAACAAAGAATGGAGCATATTCATGGCGAAGAGCAAAAGCTGTAGTCTAGCCCATTGAAAGGCTTCTTTTCATCCCTGGCCACAAGGACACTTGCAGTGGTAGCCACAAGAGAAGGGGTGCAAAGCTGCTGCTGCAGCCGCTAGCTGATGTGGAAGCTAGTAGACAGGGCTGCTGGGGGCAGGAAGATGAGAAGGCTGGCACTGCAGAGCTTGAACGATGTTCTTGGTTGACTGGTGAAATATGGGTCACTACTAAGGTGCCTGCTTTTGTACAGCATCTAAATGAACTCCCTGTGAAAAGGGTTGCAAAAAGATACCAGTGTCTTTGTTGGTTACAAAACGCAGTGATACTGGCTTTTTGCAGATGACTGCAGCAGCGCTTTTCTCCCTCTCTTAGACTGAAAAGACAACTGCAGAGGAGTAAGAAACCTTGCAGCAAATGCTAGGGGGAGAACTCATTTACAAGAAGCCATAGTTTATAATTGCAGGCTGATTAGGAGAAAGAGTGATTCTGTTTTTTAAAGTAGGAAAAATACCAGGCTGTGAATGTTTTGACAGTGTGATTCATCATCACAAAAGAGATGCTCAAATTCTTTGATTTAACATAAATCCTTTAGGAAATTTTAATAAATTATGTATGAAACAGTGGATGTTTTCCTTTGTCAGTGTAGCTTTTATGCCCTTAATTAGGTCATTCAAGAGCAAGTCACTTTCTAATATAAATTACTTTATGAAAAATTATGGTAATATATATGTGTAATATATAAGATCTATATTAAGTAATTTATATTTGATCACTTTTAGATATCATTAAAGTCTGTAGACAAATATTTTAAATGAAAGCACCATGGCTTTTAAATGTATTTCCTTTTAGTGTGTAGTCATAAACTACTCTCTTGATAGAAAATATTTCTCATTGCACTTTTTGCCTGTTCTTACATAAAGCATTTTCAGATTGAGTACAATTTTAAATGCCTTACCTTTTGCTTAGTTATGGTAGCCTGCTGCCACACCTCCTCACTCTCTAAACCAGAATGGCAGTGGCTTTATAAAGCCCTCCAGGGTCTGTGACAGTGCCTCTTAAATGGTGTGCGTGATAGAAAGTCTTATGAGAACTTATAATTTTGTTCCAGTAATTTTTTCAAGGTAAGAAACTGGAGTTGAATAAATAATATTACATACACTTTTCATTTATTAAAATAATTTTAATATTTAAAATATATTTGCTTTAAAATTACTTCATTATGGTATTACAATTAGTAATATTTAGGGTCTCCTTTTTTAAATCAGATGGAAGCTGTAGCTAGAATTTAAAATGTCACATTGAAATTAAAAATGAAATTTAATAGCTAATACTTATTTAAATCCCAACTAGTATAGTCCTTGAGAGTTTATGACATTCTTATTTTCACACAAATTTTCTCATTTTACCATTTAATCAGCTCAGTGTAGCATTATTTTCATACTGTTTTATTTTAAATGTTACTCTTAATCAGGTGTGTCATGACTTTATCCAAGGTCGTATATTGTACAAGGGTGTAAAGAACTTGTCTTCTTTTTAATTTTAGTTTTATAAAACCACTTTATAATGCTGCTTCACATACAACATTACAAGACAATGTATAACAAAAATGAAAAATAATATGTCACTGACAAATTATTCAAGTGAAAAAGAAATTCATGATTGTAGGTTAAGCACTATAAGAATGCTTTATGATATAATTGATAGTTCAACAAATAGGCAGCACATTCATAAACATACTTTTTGAAAATCAATCATCTGAACATTTCTATGTTGGGTTTAATATTTCTCTGAATTAAATAAGAAATAACTAAATTATGTTTATTTCATTCCTCTCACAGTATAAAATATATGACCAAGCTGTTGGCTTTACTGCCCTTTGAAATTATTTGTTGTTAATTGATATGACCTGAATTGTACTGCTAAGAAATTCAAAAATTGAATATTCATAAATATGTTTTATGGACTGAAAAATTGTTGGTGTTTTTTTATCTATATTGTGTCACAGATTTTTATTTTACCATTTTTCCATTTTGTACTTTTACTGATTCCACCTAATTTAACCAGTCTTTAATATGTTTCCATGTTATCTTCACTTCTGCTGTCTCCTCTTTTATTTTGAGTGAGTATGCATATAGCACTTAAGATAGTGTACAAGCTGGGTGTGGTAGCACATGCCTGTATTCCCAGCACTCTGGGAGACCGAGGCAGGAGGATCACAAGTCTGAGACCAATCTGAGTACCTTAGCCACTTAGTGAGACCACATCTTAAAATAAAAATCATAAAAGGACTGGGTGTAATCCCGGCACTCAGAGGCTGAGGCAGGAGGAGCGCCAGCCTCAACTACACAGCAAGACCCTGTCTCAAAAGAAAGAAATAAAAAGGACTAAGAATGTAGCTTAGTGGGAAGGCCCTGGTTTCATGGGGGTTTTTTTGTTTTGTTTTGTTTTTTTGGTATGGGGGTCATACTCATGACCTTGTGCTTACCAGGCAAGCCCTTGAGCCACTGAGCTAAATCCCTGGCCCTAAGGCCCTGGTTTTGATCTCCAGTACCACCTCCAAAAAGAAAAGAGGGAGGGTAGAGCATTATGATTTAGAAAAAATGAGTAATACTTGAGGAAATATATTTACTACATTCTTGGGAGTGCCAGAATTATTACCTGCCAGGCCTATGAAAGGTGCTGAAGAATCAAGTGAGACATGGAAACTAACCTCTAAGAAAGTCATGTGAAATTTGATTATAAGTTAAGTTGCTTTATCTACTCCTAGGGTCTTTAAAGATTTATACAATCTGAAATCTCTTCTATGGTAATTTAGAAGAAGGTAGTAGATTGCTCTTTGAAACACTGTCCCTTTTCATAAAATGTGCATGGAATCAGTTTTGAAAAATAAATTACTTTTGACATGCTAAACATCTTGAATGTACATGGTTAGATTAAATGATTTCTAGACTTTTTAGTTCTAGTAGTAGTATACATGTTGTTATAAGGAAAGATACCCATTCTTGTTTTGGTACGGGTGACATTTCATGTTACACCAGATATGTTCTCAAAAGTTGTTTTAGCTGTGCATGGTGGCACACACCTGTAATTCCAGCACTCTGGAGGCCAAGGCAAGAGACTGGCAAGTTCAAGCCCAGCCTGGGAAATTTAGCACTTAGTGAGATCCTATCTCAAAATAAAATATTTAAAAAGGTGTAGGGATGCTGCTCAGTGCAAAGGCACTGGGTTCAATCTCCAGTGCTGCAAAAATTTTTTAAAGTTATTGTGAGTCAACCTTACATACAAGAAAAGTCTTACTGTTTTTTCCATACCCTTCTCCCACTCCCCTGTAGTAAACACTCATTCCCTCTCCCTTCTCTTTCTCCCTCTTTCCCTCTTCCCCCGCTCCTTCTTTCCATCTATGCTGGTGTTCAAACCCGGAACTGTGCCAGTGCCAGGCAGGCACTTTAGCATTGCATCAAGCTACACTCCAGCCCCTAAATGTGTTCTTAAATATGCATGAATTCCTATGAACTATTTGCATTATTTTGTGTTCTTTTTTCTTTTCTACCATTACTGAAATTTTAAATTTTTTATTGTAATGAAATATAGAATAACACAAAATTTATCATATATCCATTTTTAAGCATACAGTTCTATAGCATTAAGTACATTTACATTGCTGTGCAACCACAGCCATCATCCATCTCCAGGACATTTCATCTCCCCACATCGAAACTCTGAGAACCACTAACCCTCTAATTTCCTCTTTCCTTGGACCCCTGGCACCTACTACTCAGTATCTCTAGAAATTTGACTATTCTAGCAGCTTCTGAGAAGAATCATATAGTAATTCCCTTCCTGACTAGCTTATTTCACGTAGCATAATATCTTTAATGTTCATTCCTAGGGCTGGGGACATAGCTCAGTGGCATAGCACCTGACTGGCAAGTGCAAGGTCCTGAGTTCAATTCCTGGTACCAAAAAAAAAAAAAAGATTCATGCCTGTTATAGCATCTGTCAGAATTTTGTTCCTTTTTAAAGCTGACTAATATTCTGTTGCATGTATGTACCACATTTTTTTTATTACTTTGTTGATGGATACTTGGGTGGTTTCCACCTTTTGTCTATGATGAATAAGACTGCTATGAACATAGGTGTAAAAATAAGTTTGAGTACCACTTTCCCTTCTTTCATGTATATACCCAAATCTGTGTTTTTAATTTACACCTTTTTAATATTTTAACTCAGTACCATTTTTAAAATCCATTTTATTTTATGTTTTGAGTTTGCCATGCTAAAACTGGTCTCTATCATATCCCATAGTATTTATCACTGTTCTAGTGAAGAGCCTGGGTTTTTTCCAATATTCCTTTACCACTGACACTGGTACAGTGTGCATCTTTGTATGTAACTCCTATGGGCAACGTGGTTACGTGTCACTGTATAATAAATTATACCAAAACTTAGTGGTTTAGACAGTGTAATAACTTAAACAATGAGCATTTATTATTTCAGTGTTTCTATCAGGCAGGAATTCAGGAGTGTCCTACTTGGGTGGTCTGACTCAGGATCTCTCATGAAATTGCAGTCAAGATGTCACCTAAGACTGCTGTCGTGTGAAAGGCTTGGCTGGACCAGAAGATCTACAGTACTTCGCAGAGAGCTTGCTCACACAGTTGATTTCTCACAGGCTCTTGGCAGATGGCATCAGTTTCTTCTCACGTGGGCCTCTCTCCATGGATCTGCTTGAGTGTCTTCATGACATGGCAGCCGGCCTCTTCCCCCAGTGAACACAGCAAGAAAGAGTAACAGGGACGTCATTTGTGGCCTGGTCTCAAAAGCTGCCCAGTATCATTTCTGCCGTATCATGTGTTTTAGAAACCACTAAGTCTAGCTCACGTAAATGATGAATCAGTCTCCTCCTCTTCAGGAGTCAAAGAATTTGTGGATCTATTTTAACATAATTGGATAGACCGAAATTTAGCCCTATGAGAGGGAGGAATCACTGTTTTGGAGCATTGTTTGCTATTGTGTTGTAGCAAATTAACCATAAACTTAGTTGTTTAAAACAACACAGATTTACTATCTGTCCTGGAGTTCAGAACTCCAAAATGTTTTTCACAGGACCAAAATCAAGGTGTCAATACCACTGGTATCAGTAGCGCTGTGTTTCCTCCAGACACTCTAGAGAAGAACCCATTGCTGCTTTTTCTCATTTCTAGAAGCTACCTGTATTCCTAGGCTTGCAATCCCTTTCTTCATCCTTGTGTGAGCAGCATACTAAATCTCTCTGAATCGGACCCCTTCTCTGACTGACCTCTGCCTCCTCCTTATACAAACTCTTGTGATTTCTTTGAGTCCACTCACATAGTGCCAAAAAATCTGCCTCATAATCCTTCCTTACTCATCGCATCTTCAAAGTCACTTTAGCCATGTAAGGTAATACAGTCATAAGTTTAGAGGATTAGGACATGAGCATCTTTGTGGGGCTCAGATTCTACTATGGGCATATGTGTGGGGGTTTTTTTTGTTGTTTTTTTTAGCTAAAGCATTTTTTAAATGTTTTTTAAATTATACTTTAGTATTACTTTAGGGGGTCAAATTCAGATTTCCATTTACCAGATTCATTTAAAATATAATATGTAACAGTCACTAAAGTGTAGTAAGTAGATATGCATTGAATAGTACTGAAATACATTTTCTACTAGCTATTTTTAGGTTACTAATTTTATCATCACTTAATTAATGTCTGTGTATTAGCTACTTTTGACATAGTCTAATGGAAATTGAAACTGTTCAAGCAATATGCCTTGCTCAATTTCCCTTTGTTACATTTACTCTTGTAATACTATTCAGAGAGTGCCCTAATCAGATTCCAGCCTCCTTAGGCTGTCTAGTCACCTAGCCACAATGTTGTTCCAGTTCATGAAGCTGGGCCTGGTGGCGCACGCTTGTAATTTCAGCACTCGGGAGGCTGAGACAGGAGGATCGTTGCAAGTTCAAGACCAGCCTGGGCTACAAAGTGAGCTCAAGGTCAGTCTGAACGGGAAAAAGACAAGGGCTGGAGATTTAGCTCAGTGGCCTAAGCACCTGCCTGCTGGCAAGCATGAGGTCATGAGTTTGATCCCTGGTGCCTCAAAAAAAAGTTCCAGTTCACATTTATACTCTTACCTATTTCCCCATTCCTCCATACTGTATTTCAGCTAAGTAAGATAATCATCCATTCCCCTCAATATATGTGCTTTTCCAGTCTCTGAGCTTTGATCATGCTGTTCTTTTTCCAGAAATAATAGTATCGGAGATACTCTGGGACAAAGAGCAGACAACACGCTACAGCTGATGCACCCAAAGTTTACCTGTGCAGTGGGGTGATTGATGTAGCAATGAATAAAGTGAGCCTTTAGAAGTACTTGAGGTGGGACACAAAATTCTGATGTATTTGTGTAAAACATTAGGAATGTACAATTAAGTCTGAAATCAGTGTATTGGCAATCAGTGTATTAGTTCCATCTAGAGACCCTGAGGAAGAATGTGTTCCTTGCATCTTTCCCAGATTTTAAGGATTGTTGGCGTTTGTTGGCTTGCAGCTGCCTCACTCCAATCTCTGTCTGTTGTCACATGGCATTCCTACTGTCTGTTTATTCACATCACTCCTGTGTGTCTCAGTCACTGAAGTTAGAGACCTCTCTAACCCAGTAGGACCTTATCTTGATTACTTCTTCAGAAATCCTATCTCCAAATAAGGTCACATTTCCAAGTTTCTATGCCTCAGCATATCTTTTTTGTTAACATGAGTCAACCTGTAACGCCCCCTTACAGCACTGAAAAGTTCTCAAATGTTTGGCTAAATTAGGTAGACATGGAGAAGGATCCATTATCTTACTTTTTCAGTAGAAAAGTCACCTAACATTTTCTCTGAATGTGTGCCCTTTTTCTCTTACTTGCCCTCTGTGACTGTTAATATATTGTTTCTGTTTATTCTTGCATGTATATGTCTTTATGTGACTGTTACTGAAAGCATTTTGGAAATTACAAAAGCTGTGTATTAGATATAGACCTAGTCATAAAGATGTTTATGTCCTACCTGGGGAGATAAAACACTTGAAAAGTAAAATAGAGAAATTAATATTTAGGCCATGTGGTGTCGTACTTACTGTTCAGTCAGCAGGAAGATTCACTAGCTGGAGATACCAGGAAGGTTATGTGTGAAGCAACTGAGCTGGATCTTAAAGAATGAGGATATGTTAAAAACAAAGCAGAATAAAAAGAAAGTGGCATTCACAAGGGGAAGAAATAATTTAAAAAATACAAACAAAAATATGGAATACTGAGCAGAGGATAGTGAAAAGAGACTTGAGAGTTATATTGGAACCTAACAGAAAATAAGTTTGGAAGGTGGACTACTAGTATCAGACATAACACTGTGAAAGCCAGACAGAAGATAGTATTACAGTCTTTAAGAACGTGAGCATTTGACACAAATGTGGGTTTGGATCCTGTCTTAGCTTCTTGATCCTTGTTCTTAAAAATGTTATTTACCATTTTGGAGTCCCATTTTCTTGAACACGTTCCTGCTGGCTTGAACCACTGGCTGTACATGCATGTACCTTCAGGTGGCTTGTACTGCTGGTGGTAGACATGTACCGGTGGTACAGACATTCATGGGACAGTCACACATGTAGCACTGGTGGTTTAAGCCACCCAGCAGCAAGACATACAAATTACAGCCCTGTCGTGGACATGTTAACTCTAAAATAAGTAATACCTACCTCACAAGTAGTTGTAAAGATGAAATGAAGTGATCTATATAAAGCGTTTATAAGACATGGTAAACTGTATAAGCATGCAATAAATGGTAAATATTTTGAATTTCCAAAATGCATAAAAATGGTGTTATATGGAGAATTTAAATAATATACTATTGTCAACAGGCAGATATAGAACTGAGAATTTGTGTGTTTTTTTAAATTTCAGTTTGAAATTTATGAAAATTAGTTGTGTTGTTTTTGTTTGTGTATTTGTTTTTTAAGATAAGGTCTCACTGTAGTTCAGGCTAACCTTGAACTCACCATATAATCCATGCTGGCTTCAAATTTATGAAGATCCTCCTGCCTCAGCCTCCCAAGAGTGCTGGGATTACAGACATGTGCCACTACGCCCAGCTGTAATTAGTCCTGTTCTTGACTACAGGGCAAACCTTTAAAAACCCAAAAAAATCTAAATATAGTACTTGTAGTTTTATGAGCGAGTCTCCATTTAACCTAATAAACAGTATCAGAATGACAATAAAAAGATGACTCAAAAAGCCTTGTTAACCTTAATAGTTGGGAAGGATCTTTGAAGTAACCCCTAGATAAAAGAGGATATCAAAATTGAAATTGTGAGTTATCTAGAAATAAAGAGAACATTAGATACCAAAGCCTGTGTAACATTGTTAATTAGGGCTGAACTCAGAGGGAAATTGATATTCTTTATATTTATATTAAGGATCTAATAAGTGAATATGTTAGTAAAGTAAGAAAATAGTTGAATTAATATTCACTTTAATAAAGAACAAAACTAATGGAAAATAAGAGGGTATATTTTGTGAAGGTAAACATAGAAATGAATAAGGTGGAAAAAGTGGTAAACCAACAATGGTTGAAATTCTAGAAGATTTAAAGGAACAAAAGATAAAAAGAACATGAATGAGAAAGGACATACTTTCAGAAAGTACTTTGACAGTAATGATATACAGTGTATTATTGTTACTTTCTTATCATTTTAAGGAATTGTTTTATTTCTTTCACAAAGTAAATATTTTAAAAAAGAATTTTTAAGTGAGTGTTCATCTGTAGCACTGGCGATACACTTGGAAAACTAGAGGAAATGGGTAATTTAATGGTGAACTATAAATGAATATAATCAACACAAGATGAAGAAAACATGAGAAGACCTAACCACAGTAGAAATTTTAAAATATTTTAGTCTTTTTTCTAAAAAGGTGTCTTCTGATTTGAATACTTTCAAATAATAGATATTATTTAAACCATTCTACACCGTATAAAAAGATGCAACATTTACCAATTCATTCTGTAAACTTAGCAAAAACAATTAAAAACCTTACTTTAAAACAATACAAAAGTTTAGACATTTTACTGGCTTATCTTCTAAAAATTCTTAGTGAAAAGCCAACAATTAAAGACTAAGCAACGAACAACTGGAATTTATTTCAGGAATAGAGGATAGAAAACATTACAAAAGCTTATAATTGGTTGCATTGACAAATTAAAAAGAAAAAATATATGATAATATAAAAATACTATAAAAATATTTAGTACCCACTCTACATAAAAACTTTTAAATGAAAAATATATACAGTAAATATACTGAAATCTCAGAATAATACATGCTGAAATAATAAATCATTCCTATTATTGAATATTAGTTTATAGTTTTAAGCCACTAATAAGACAAGGAAATTAAATATTGTGATATATTACAGTTAATGGTATATAACAGTAAAGTATATAAACTTACGGTTTATATAACTGCATACCCAGAAAAACTACCCCCAAAAAGTATTAGAATTCATAGAATAATTTGTTAAGGTGGCTATATGAGGAATATATATTAAATAAAATCAGTATCTTATTGTACTAGGTATCTTACTGTACAGTAGTGTCTTACTATACGTGCTAGCAAGATTTGGTATAGGACAGTGGTGTTTCGTTCATAGCAATCAAACAGCAAATCAAAACAAAAACCTGGGACAAATTAGAGTGGAAAGGCATGGTATCTTGCCAGGGTGGGGAGAATAGAAACTTTCATTGAAAGAGCTGAGTTGTTCGGTCGCCTGGTAGAGCAAGTATAGCACAGAAATCTGAATGTCACAGTTAATGTAGTTACAGTCTTAAGTTTGTATGAGAATCTGGCATATGATAATGAATGATATATTTCTGTTCAGTAGGAAGGAAATTGTTTAATAACTGGCAGAAATGTAATTGGTTATCCATATGGAAAACAGTGAAATTAAATCGCTATACTTTTACCACATACCACAAAACAAAAATTCTATATGAATTAAAGGTCTTAGTATAAAAATAGCATTTTTGACTCAAGCTAGTAAATTACCACCCACATGTACCAGCTCTTCTCCTAGGACCCTATTAAAATGATAGTAAAACTTTTTTTTGAAAATGTAAAGTTACAGTGCCCGAAGAGTGAGAGGCAGTCAAACTGAGATTGTACAAATTTCTGAAAGATGTGGAAATTAAAAAATGTTTGCTAAAAAAAAATCAAGAATCTTTAGACTTTCCAGTTATTCTTTCCAGCATATTAGGCTACCTCTCACTATAAA
>RJWT010019959.1:0-18178 GCA_004365215.1 Cuniculus paca | reverse complement strand
AGGCAATGCGGTGTTTACACATGTGTGTTTAAATCGAACCAACATTTTAAAGCTGGCATAGTTTACATACTATTTTTTGCATTCCCTGGAGAAAACTAGAAATCTGGCGGCCATGTACTTGATTTCTTACCTGCCAAAAATCAGGAGGAGCTGAGTGCCTCTGTCTCGTTTAGCTTAGGGCATTGATCATGGAGAATTCCTTTCCTTCCCTGGGTCATTCCCATTTACTTTTCTTTCTGGGCCTTTTATACATTTAACTTTAGATCCTTGTTTTGTACACTGATTTACAGAAAGTACAGAGTCTCCAAGTTCTCTAAAACAAACAGAGAATGAAATTTAAGTGTTTATGAAGATAGAGAGGAGATTGAAGATGAAACAAGACAGCTGAACTGAGAAGCAGACCTTGTTTTCTTAGGCTAAACACTGCCTAGCCTGTGAAAAGGTTTAAGTTATTCAAAGTTACACTGAAATTGGTATGTTGTGCTTTCAATTAATTATAATGTTTAACTTAACTCCAAAGAAAATCCAGTTACTAGTTTATATAAAGTATGTGATCAAATTGTTCCCAAGCAACTATCTTTTTCTTTATGACTCAGTTAAGACACAATCTGGATAAAAATGGCAAATTAAAGGCATTTGTCACCCCTCCTTTCTGAAGCCAACTTTAAACTACAAAAAAGGACAAGTCAACTATTCAATTCTCAGTGAACTTAGATGACAGCTACCATTCCAATATTAAATATAAGAAATGAAATCTGGATTAAATATTGCGAGGACTTGAAAGTCACAGGGCCCAGGGACAGTCAAGCCTCTCAGATGTTGGTGACACATTTGGAAGTCCAAGTATGTGACTCGTGACTTGCAATTAACTCACTGCAGATGGAGGAAGGGCACAATAGGGAGAGACACGATTTGACATCACTTATGGTTCAGATCTGGCATGTCCCCTACAAGCCTCCTGTGTTCAGAGATGGGGCTTTTGTAAGGTCATCGGATGATATGGACAGCTATACTCATCAGTGGATTGATATAGTAATGAGTTCAAAACTAAATGTGCTGTTACAAGGTGGACCTGGTTAGAAGGGGGGTGCCACTGGGGGAGTGACCTGGAAGAGTGTATCCCCCTTCCCAGCTCCTTCCTTCACTCTTTGGTTCCTAGCTGTCACAGAGTGAGCAACTTTCCTTTGCCATGCCCATCTGTATGAACTTTATGCCTTGGAGTCAACTGACCATGGAGCATAATTCCTTGAACTATGAGCCAAATTAAACCTCTCCTCTGTTAAATTGTGGATGTGGAATGGATTGAGTCAACTACCAGGTGATTTTTCACATTTACCCCATACATTTTTCTGCAAAGAAATGGCTCAGAGAGTGGTGGTGAATGCATGTTTTTCAAAATAAAAGAAATAAAGTGCAATAACACTTAAAGCTACCTTTTGAAAGCCACTTACTAATGAAACTATACTGACAGATAGAGATAAATCATTATCAACAACTGTTGGTGAATACAGTCTCTGAGATATAAAACTACGGAGAAATTACTGGAAAAATTATAATGATTTACCAGAGTATCTACAAATGTTGACATTATTGAAGTTATAAACAATAAAACTCAAAATGCGAAAAATTGGGATAGGAGCTTATAATAAGTTCATGAATGCTATTTTCCTTATCTTTTAGAGTGGGATATGGGAGAACAATAAATCCTACTTAAAATAATCAAGTTATAAGCTAACTATGTTTTGGTAACCATTATCTGTTTTCTTAATTCCTCCCTCCCCACTCCCTTTACCCTCCTTTGTGGGCAATTCTAATCTCCACTTTTATGCAATTAGTTTTATAGCTTCTATTTGTGACTGAAAATGTGCAGCACTTGTCTTTCTGTGTCTGCTTTTAGTCGTCTAATCTAGTGTCCTACATTTGCATTCCCATTACCACAAGTGTCAGGATTCTTCCTTTCTAATGGTAGTATTCAATTGTATGCCTATTTTTCAAATCTATGCATCTATTTGATGGGTGTCTTGTTGGGTTCTGTATATTGACTTTTTGATTAGAGGTACAATAAATTTGGGCATACGTGTATCTCTTTGATATAATTATCTAGTTTCTCTTGGATATATTTTCAGTAATGGGATTACTGGATAATGTGATAGTGATTTTTTGGTATTTCAAACAATGTCCACACTATTTTCCATTGTGTCTGTACTAATTCACATTCCTACTAACAAATTCATTACAGTGATGCAAGGATCGCTCAATATGTGGAAATCAATAAATGTAATATACCACATTAACAGAAACTGGATAAAAATCACAAGATCACCTCAATTAAAATAGAAAAGCCTTTGACAAAATCCAGCATCCATTCCTGTTAAAAACCCTAAAGAAAATAGACATAAAAGGACTATATTTCAATCTGATAGAAGCCATGTATATCCAACATATTGCCAACATTGTATTAAATGGGGAAAAGTGGAAAGCTTTCCTTCGAACATCAGGAACAGCTAGGATGTCCACTATCACCGTTTCTGTTTGATATAGTTCCAGAAACATTAGCTAAAGCATATGTGTTCAAAAGAAGTTAGTTCATCATTATTTGCAGATGACATCATCCTTCACATAGGAAAACCCCAAACTCCACAAAAGGCCCATAGAATTAATAACCAAATTCAGTAGCATGTCAGAAAGTAAAATCAATGCACAAGTATCATTAGTGTTGCTGTACACCAATAACAGAATCACCAGGAAAGAAATTAGGGAAGCAATAACTTTCACAATAGTATTAACAAAATTAAATACAGTGGTACCTTGGTTCATGAACTTAATTTTTCTACAATTTTGGAAAAGATGACTGCAATTGTGTTTGTGCAGGAAAGATGACCTTAGTCATGTTTGTCACCGGATGCAGAGTTTGGGGGAAAGAAAATAGCCAAGTGCTTCTATTTGTGAACCAAATTGTTTGCAAGCAAAAGCATTCATGAACTGAGGTACCACTGTACATAGGAATTAGCCTAACCAAGGAAGTGAAAGACTTCTACAATGAAAACTATAGTACTATGAATATCGAGATCAAAGAGGATATCAGAAAATAGAAAGATATCCTCTGTTACTGGAAAGGCAGAATGGCCATATTTCCAAAAGTGATATACATATTTAACACGGTCCCAATAATACAATCTTAAAGTTCCTATAAAACTGCAAGACAGCTAGAAGAGCAAAAGCAATCCTGGGCAACAAGATAAACATTGGAGGCATTACAATAATCCTGTACCGCAAATTATGCTGCAAAGCTACAGTGATAACGATATATTGTTAAAAAAAAAAAAAACAACAACTTGTGGGTCAGTGAAACAGAATAGAGAATGCAGAAACAAGTCCAGGCATGTTAAGCTACCTGATCTGTGACAGGGGGACCAAAAACGTATGCCCAGGGAAAAACAGTGTGCTTGAACAAAGGGTGCTGGGAAAACTGGCTATTTGCATTAAGATTGAACCTAGAACAATAGCTCTCACCATGCATTAAATTAAAAAATCAAAGTTGATCAAAGATCTAAATTTCAGAGCAGAAATATCTAATCTGATGGGAGACAAAATATGTAAACCTCTTGAACACATAGGCATGGGCAAAGACTTTCTGAGCAGAAGCCCAGCTTTACAAGAAGTAATGTCAGGAGTCAACAAATGGGATCATTTCAAATTAAAAAGCTTTTGCACAGTAAAAGAAACAACCAACAGACTGTAGAAACAACCTACAGAATGGGAAATAATTTTGCCAGTTACTCCTCAGAAAGAAGACTAATATCTATTATATATTTTAGAATATTTTCCAAAGTTATATGATCAAAATAGAAGACCCAAGCAAAAAATGGGCAATCAAATGAGTAGACACTTCTCAAAAGAAGACGTACAAATGGTCAATAAATACATGAAAAATTGCTCAACATTGCTAGTCATTTGAGAAGAGCAAATTAAAACAACACTGAGATTCCATTTTACTTCAAAAAGAATGACCATCATCAAGAAATCAAGTAATAGTAAATGGTGGCAAAGATTCAGAGAAAAAGGAACACTTCCATATTTGTTAGTGGGAATGAAAAACTAAAACTAGAAATTACATTTAGCCTAGCTTTTCCTTTTCCAGATATCCTCCCCAAGAGTTAAAGATATCATGTTTCAGAGATACATGTTTATAGCAGCACAACTCACAATAACTAAATCTTAGAAGCAGCCTAGATGTCCATCCACAGACGTATGGATAAAGAAAATGTGGTATTTAAACACAATGGAGTACTATTATGTCACAAAGAAGGACAAAGTTGAGTCATTTGTAGGAAAATGGATGCACCTTGAGACCATAATCTTAACTGAAATAAATCAGACACTCAAGTTTAAATATTGCATGTTTTCTCCTATATGAGAAACCCAAAATATAAATAAAGAGTAAAATTAAAGACAGACAATAGGGAATAGTGAAATAGTTCTTTAGCATATGGGAAGAGAACCAAGAGATGGAAGAAGAGAGGAAAGGAAGGGGAATGAGGCTAAATAAAGAAGAATTTCGATGTATTGTGTACATGTACCAAGTCCTTATGAGAGGAGAAAGCATCCAAGAGATGGGGGAAGGGAGAGAGGACAGAAAGGAAAGGAATAAATAAAAGGAATTAAGATATGTCTTATACATATGCCAACTCCATAAGAATAACGTAATCATTAGGTACTACAAACATATACTAAGTATATAGATGTATGTATATTATATAGATATATGCATATATACTATAAAATAAAAAAGGAAGCAAAAACAAATATTGACTAATATCAAAAAGAGAAAACACAAATACATAGCACTAGATGTGTGGCAGAACAATAAAAATATAGACTATTGAAATTAATGTTGCATTACATTTATCAAAATGTAGTAGAGTTTACCAAATGATCAAAATATATACTTGGATAAATTGTGATATATTACCTTAATTGCACATTAATGAATTTCAACACAATCTGCTGATACATGCAATAAAACTCCTATAAGTTATGAACAAATAGTTCTACAACTCAAGTAAAAAAGAAATCTCAATATAACTGAACATAAAAGGATGTGTTCAAATTACCAGTAAGTATAAAGGGTGTTCAACCTCATTAGCAGACAGGGAAATGAAAATTTAAAACATCGCCCTACCACCACATACCATAAGAATTGTTCACATGACGGACTTAAGATTTTTCATGTTTGGAAATGGCATACAACAACAAGAATCAGTTGGCATGTAAACAGTTGCAGTGTAGAATACTGGATGACTGAACCTATGAGGCTAAACAAATGCCTGTTCTATGTCCCAGTCATCAAAGCTCAGGGAAACAAGTGCTTAATGTCCACCAAAGATGCACGTGTGAATATTCATAACAGCCTTAGTCATAACAACAAAAAGTCTGCAAACTACTCAAATTCCCATCTACCACAAACTGAATGAAATACGATGAAAAAGAAATAACTACAGATGTGTGTGAAACATAAATGGAAGATACGAATGAGTCCATGCTGTGTAATTCCCTTAAGGAGCAGCAGAGTAGAATAATTATTGACTCTGACAAAGGGTACGCTGGAAACCAAGTGCAGTGTTGGGCACTGGGTACTCCACAGTTGTATCCAGGTACTGTTGCACAGATGTCAGTCTACATAAAACACACGAATTTCTAAATTTAAGATCTTTGGAGGGGTGGGTGTTTGTTATTTTCTCTTTTTGGCAACTCTGAGAAAAATTGGTGTATAATAAACTGTACTTGTTTGAAAATTTTAATTTTACAAATTCTGAGATGCATACACCAATGTAACTGTTAACATAATCAAGACAGTGACATCAACAAATTTGTGTCCCTTTCTAAACCCTCCCAACACCTCCTCTGAACATCATCAAGTGACCTCTGATACTCTTTGTCAGTGTAAAATAGGTGCATTTTCTAGTAGTTCATGAAATAGAATCAAAAGAATGTATTGCTCTGAATGATGATATAAAACAGCTTCAGACATGATCATTAAGTATATAACAGACTATACTTACTTTTTTTACAACTATATAAATGAGCCAATTAATTATTGCTTCTTGAGATCTAGAGAAGAGATATTTGGTTTCAATTATATAACTTCATAGTATGTAAATATTTGTTTCCCATGTTATTGTATTATTTTGTAAATAGTATTATTAAAAGATAAATTGATATCCTTATAGATAGAAAGATCTCTGTACATTGTTAAACAAGATAAGTGGAAAAAAGTAAAAGGAAGAATATTGGAACAATTTTTAAATTAAAGCTTATTTAACACAGGTGTTCTGTACATCATCTGATTGCTGAATTGTGTTTAGATGAATTGACTGTTCTCAACCCTGTGTGCCTTCATCAGAATGTGCCTAGGGAGGAAATAAAAGTCATAGCAATAGCTAGTAACAACCACCTGGGAGAGGAATAGCTGTCAAATTGTACTACTAGCAGCTCTGGGAATAGTTGGGTGGATGAAAAGAATTTCTGGAGCAGTTAGTAGATCAAAGCTCTCATTGAGAAAGTGTAGGAATGCCAAATAAAATGCAAAAACAATGATCAAGGCAGGGTAAGCCACTGGGTTGACTCATCTACTCCATTTTGGATCCTATCACACTAACTTTCAATATTTTTTCATTCATCAAACATACGCAGATGAAACTAGAGATACCAGTATAGTTTGCATATGTTTTTTGACTGAATCTTACTTGCCAGTGTGACAAAATTTTACTGCTATATATTCTGAAATAAAAATTCTACAGTGATATGTTTTCTGCTTTACTTATAGCTATTTTCTCCCTCTCTATGGGTCCTAGTTCCTTTCTTTGGTTCTTTGGGCAGCACAAACTTAATAACAATATTACAATCTTATGGACGTATTCACTGCTAGCTTTCATGCTTACGTGCTGCTAACTTACATGCTGCAGGTACAATTTGATGTCAAACCAAACAATAGCACACAAATAGGACTCTGAGGCTATAAGGAGGAGAGGAGGGTCAACCGGTGATACAGGAAAAGAAAAGTCTTGAAATTTGATTAGAAGTAGACACTAATAACCACCATGAATAATGAGGGGAGAAATGGGAAACTACTGGAAAATTACCCTTAATATCAAATCTATATAAAGCACATTAGTGAGCAAATAAGTGTTAAAAATATCCAGGTTTGTATTAAATGTCATTACTGTTTTGACTATTTCCCTGAAGTTTTACTTTTTGTTCCTTTAGACTGAAGTGCAAAAGGCACATAAATATGACTAAGGTCATGAACTCATAGCAATGTGAAACCTTAAGAACAAAGTGTCATGGTACAGACTTCATGGAGTCGACATTGACCAAACTTGTATGTCTCTCATCAATAGATGCCTTCTCTAAAATTGAGGATTTTGACTGAAGACTAACGTTCTAGCCAATCAGACCCATTCACACTGTGCCTATCTCATAGCATCTGCACTGTACAGCAATACACACTACAGTACATATCACATTAGTTTGCTAAATAAAGATAATGCACCGTTTTCTTTTAAACTTTTGTGTCCAATATACAAATATAAAAGAACAGAGTCTAATGAACCCGTTATGCATCAGTCAGCTTCAACAACCACTGACAGTACATCCCAATGCCTATACATCCCCATGTCTACTGCTTCCAGGCTCTTTATTTTTAAAGCTGTATTAAAGTCTAATTTGCATTGCATGCAGTTTACTTATTGTTAGTTATTATTTTTCATGAACTTAACAGAGTTTAAAGAGTGATACTAGGAAGATAGATACTAGGAAGTGAGGAGGTAGATCTTTCTCAAATGCAAAGGGGATCAAGAGATAGAGGGAAGAAGGAGAGAGGGGAAAGAAAGGGGACGAAGAAAGGAATGAAGATGGATTGTGTCCAAATCCACACAAGGAACATAAACATTGTGTACTGCAAACATGTACTAACAAAAAAGAATGATGGTATTCTTTAAATATTAAAAAAAAATTTTCATTACCTCCAAAAGTTCCTTGGTACCTTTTGCAGTCAAACAACAGACACAGAAAAACAACGATCTGTTTTCATTGTCTACTGATTTGACTTTTCTGGGGACTTCATACAAAGGAGATGATAATATATGTAGTTTTCTTTTAATTTTTATTTTATTAGCATGTTTGCAAACCATAAAACTTAGATTCATTTTGGGGAGTGAGTACATATATGCAACAAAACATGTTTCTTTTTTAATCTCTTTTCCCTTCCCATCCTCCTTCCTTCCTCCCTTCCTAAATCCAACACTTTCTCTATTTTCATTCTTGTTGTTATTATTATTCTTAGCTCATATTTATGACATATATTTACATCCACTGAGGGTATTTGTTACCTGTACACGGTGTATCTTAAATCTTACTTCCCTGTTCTCCTCCCCTTCTCCCCTTGCCCCTCTTCCTTAGTCTCCTGAATCATTTTCCATTTGCAAGAGATTGATCCCCTTGCTTCCATCTGGCATTTCTTTATTTTGCCCTTTGGTTATTCTTTGGTTTAATGAAATGAGTGATACTAGATGATGTCTAAACTTATTCGTCTGGTCTAATTTACTCATTATATTTTCTGTGTTCATCTACTTTAATTCCTCCTTCTTTACAGCTGAGTAGCTTCCTATTGTGTGTAGGTACCACGTGTTCTTCATCCATTTTTCTGTTGATGAGGATAAATGCTGCTTCCAGGATTTAGTTATTATGAACTGTGCTGCTATAAACATCAGTATGCATGTATCACTGTAATTTATGTCGTTTTCACACACCACTGTTAATTTTAGACTAACTTCTTTTATCCTAATATTTTGTGGCATAACTTTAAAAAATGGAACAGTACAATATGACCTTTGATATAAACAAGATATAAAACAGGGTAATTAAGGAAGAGATAATGACAAAACAGTGTTTTCCCATGAAAATGGCTTTGAAACAAGAAAAGAAAATAACATGGCAGAGAAAACAAAATTGCTGATGACAAAACAAAGCTGAGAATGTGGGGTATAGGAGAAAAGATGTGGCCAGACTATTCTCATGTTTTCATTCTTCCCAGAATGCTAGACCTGTTTAGTCTGGTGCACATCAGAAGAACAGTTCTGATCAGCTGAGTGAGATCTGTAGCCAAAGGGTAGTATGGTAGTCAAGTCTGTAGGAAGAACCAGGCCAAATGTCTGATCACTCTGTGGATCAGGGAGGAGACAGCCTGGTCCTCTGAACAGTGTTCAGTGCTATTATAAGAGCAATCATGATCAGTGGAGAACATTGTTTATCCAGCATTAGATTCATTATTTCAGCTCTCTGCTTTTTCACTGGAAAGCTGACTGTGTTTGTGGATTTAGGCCAGGAATAAATACTAATGATTAGGAACTGAAAAAATAGAATGAAGTTGAGGGAGCATAAAGAAGATTGTTGGAGGCAATATCTAAAGATATTTGTCCACCAGTTCTTCCAGGTATTCATAAAGCAGAATTAGATGAAGTACACAGTGGGCAACATATATATGGTTATTAAATTCACATGGGGTGTTTGTATGGTTTGGAATATAGTCAAATAATTTTAAAATTTATGTCATTGTAATGTCATCTGAGGAGTAGATATGGGTCATTCACTGCAAAGTTGTTTTCACTGTCTTCCTGGATTGAGACTCGCCAAGAAGGTATAAAGCTGCATGTCATTTCTAAGTCAGTGACAACCACTAACACCCACCAACAGTTACAGTTCAGGCTAGAAGTTAAGTTACCTGAATGTTTTCTTTTTTAATAAATGTTAAAGTCTACTGGATCTTAACAATATGCCACAGAAAGTGAAGAAGATACATGTTGAGCTCTGGATGTCTATCTGAACAACACTGAGAGAAAAATATCACCAATTTTGTATAGATCTCAGTTACTGCTGAAGACATGCCTCTTATGGAATTTAAGAAACACTGCACTTATGGTTTTAACTCTGATCATGCCAATGACACTTTCTTGACTATCTGTCTTCAAATGAACAAGATTATCAGTATGAATCGTGGCCTACTGAAGGATGCTAAAACACCCAATTCCTCTAAAAATAGTCATATTGATTACCTCAATCCACAGAGACAGATTTTATGATGATTAACTGAACTGGTTTGATCAATATAACCTAACATATGAATTATGGGAATAAAAAAGGAATGGAAAGAGATTAATTTGTTTATATTATGATTGCCATCTCAATGAATAAACTCATTATAATGAATGCATTAGGCTTATCTAAAGTCATTTTACACCTTTTCTTCTCCATAGCAACGTTTCAATCTCTAGTAGAGAGCCATCAGATAACCAAAGAGAACTGTCTATAATTATTATGGATTCACTAGTGAAAAGAGAGTAATTAAATGCATTCAGAGTAAATACAGGAGACTCAGATGCACTATTATTGTATTACAAAAGAAGTAATGTTTACCTTGTTTTTGAAAGTTTATTAGTAATTAAGAAAGGACTTCTGCTAAGGTGTTTGTTTGGTTTATACATTGTGTCAACCTGAGAAGTCTAGAAGCTTAACTAATTCAGCAGCTCTACATCCTGGTGTGTAGAGAACAAGCAGTTACCATTCTAGGATAGTGTTCGTTGTGTCAGTTTGAGAAGGTCAGAAGTTTAAGTGATTCAGCAGGGGCCAGGGTCCCTAGTTTGTAACATCCTCAGCCAGTGCAGGAGGAGAGCAGGCAGACGGTGTGAGTGCTTCACCCACCCCAGGGGAGCAGGTGGCATACAATAAAAGGCAAATGAGGAGGGACAGATTGCTACTTCTTTGGAGGAGCTCCAGTCTTCGCCTTCAGCTTGGACGTCATCTCCTGGCTCCTGGCACAGACTGTTCAGCTTCTGCCTGAGACTCTTCAGCCTTCGTTGCAGACTCTTTAGCCTTCATTATAGACTCTTTAGCCTTCCATCATAGACTCTTCAGTGTTCCATCACAGACCCATCGGCCTTCTGATACAGACTTGCACGGGACATTGCAGTAAGCTCCAGCCCTTGAGCTGGACCCTTCAACATCTAGCACGCAGACACCCTCTGCATGCTCCCTTATTCAAATTTGTAAGCCAATCTTGTAATTTCTTATACAGTTGTATATCTTGTGTTATATCTGTTTCTCTAGTAAACCCTGACTGATACAGTGTCCTTTAAATCATAAAAGATGAGATTATTCTCACTTCTTCAAAAAATCCTAAATTATGGTCTGGAAATTTTTGTGTCTATTTATAACATATGATTTCTATTTAAATTTAGATATAGAGACAGACAAATGTGAAATTACCAATTCTGAAGACCTTGGGATTTTATGTTTAGCAATAATATTTGTAAATTATAGTTTAAACTCTAAATTAATCATCATAAATCATGAAATAAAGATGACAAATTAGGCAAATTTTCTATTCAGCACTTTTAAATAGATTAGTTCATTTGAGCCTCATGAGAACCTAAGACTGTGTAGCCAAAAAAAATTTGTTTCTCATAAATGAACGCAATGAGACACCAAGAAATTAAGTATTTTATCCAGCATCACTCTACCTTGTAGAAACTCTAAATGGTACTTTTTCAATTGTCTAATATTCTACTTTTTATGCAATGGTGCCTCCAACCAGATTTCTTTCTTTTCTTTTTTTTTTTTTTTTTTTGGTACTGGGAATTGAACTCAGAGCCTCATGCTTGCCTGATGCTCCCTGAGCTAGAAATTTTTGTAAAACAATATTCAATTTGACATGTATCCTGATATTTACATAAACTTAAACATGTATGCCTTGACAGTAATTAATGTATAAATCATTAAAGAGTAATTATGGTTCATGCATTTTGTTTCAGCAAATGCAAAAGGTACTAGAAGAGATGAATAAAATACAGTTTTCCTTTACCACAGCCTACAGTATCTAATCAGACACATAGATAAAGATTCTAGTGGGTGAGTGCAAGGTTGCAATTACAAATTGTGAAATGTCTTGTTCATTATGTTAAGAATCTTAAATTTTATTCATTAAGCACCTATGAGCAACCAAGAATCTAATTAAGGAGGAAAACAAGAAATTGGGGCTCTCATTTCAGAATACAAAGCTGTCAGCTTGTTGGGAATAGACTGAAAAAGAAATCAATTGATGCCAAGAGATAAAAGGAGGCTCCAAATGTGTAGGAAAATGGAATCTCTTGGAAAATATAATAGTAAGGGACATAAACCAGACACACAAGCTTAAATCCTGTATGGTGTCTATTGTTTGAGTAAGGCAAAGTATAAATAAAGAGCAAAGTAAAACACTGATAGAAGGAAAGAAGGAGCCAGATCTTTTGCACATGAGAAGGATGAAGGAAAATGAGGGCAAAGGGGAGTGGGGTATCGAGATTTAAGAGGTGTCATGTTACATGCACCAAATAGGCACTGTGAATGTACACATTATATGCCGTAAACATGAACCATTAATAATGAAAATGGTGAATGGAGATTTAGAGAAGGCAGGGGGGAGACGGGTGGGAAGGGGATTCAGGAAGAATCAGGCTCTCTTCCATACCTGCATCTACTCCCTAAGATGAATGTAGGCTTCATGCACTGAAAACACGGACTAATAAGATAAAACTTTAAAAAACGAAGCAAAATAGCAAAACAACTTTAGTTGAACAGCAGCTGAGCTGTGGTGTCGAGGGTGAAAATGAGTGCAGGGAAGGACTGCACTGTGCGTTAGTCCAGAGATGGAAACTAAAGTTGGACTTGGGTGGTTTATTTGAAGTGACTGGGTGGGGGAAATTTGCCTGAGAGATACAGTATTCTACCTTTTGGTAAGTCTTATGTTAATTTCTTTAGTCCTTTGCATATTTTCTGTACAGTTCTAAAGAACAGGTAGAGAATGGTTTTTGTCTTCTTTTTATCATTATATTTGTGGTGAAAGTTTCCTGGTTCCAAAGGACTTGTCTGTGAAAAGCAGAAATTGGTGTCCAAAGAAAAAAGTTATTCTTTTTCTCTCTTTAATTAGACTTTCACACCTTTCAGAGGGTTATGGCTGTTTCTTTTCCCATGTTTCACACTTATCTGGTTCAAAATTTATTGCTACTTTGGCACACGACCCCCCTGTACCTCCTGCTTCCTAGATTTTAATCTGAATAAAATTATATCAACAGGAAATAAACCTGATGCCTGTAAAAGGCACTTATTTTTGCTATTACGTTAAAGTTTTCCATCATGCTAAAATAAAAAAATAAATTAACAAGATCTCATGAATTTGACTGGTTAACCTAATAAAATATTTTGTCCTCTACCAAAGCAGAGCATGTATTACTAACCATATGTTCTCCAGATGAAATTCCAGAATATCCATGGTTCTTAAAAATTCCAGATGAAGCTGAAATAAATAAAGAATAATATCAAACACCAGATTTTTTGCCCCACTCCTTTGAGGCATTTCAAGTACAGTTTAAATATGGCCAAAGCAGAAAAATTGTGAGGAGGAAAAACAATTCACTAGCCTATTCCTTCCTAACTAGTCATGTGAATTCATTGTATTGAATGGTAAATTTTAAATTATACTAACAGATGGTGTGACTCTCCTCACCTAGCTTCAGTAAAAAAAAAAAATAGTATTTGAGTATACCTTTCATTACAGAATATTAATTACTACATTTGAAAATGTAAATACTTCCAAATTCATCAATATCAAAACATGACCTCCCTGATCTGAAGATTTAATAAATGCAACAGGAAATAAAGGAATGGGAAATATGCGTCTCATGACTTCTTAACAAAAGTGAGGTTAGTTTTTCATCTCTGCACATGAAAGACATAGGTTGTAGGCTTCAAGAGCTAGATAAAATTTTAATTTTCAAGTTGAAATGACTAAACAAAATGCCATGAAACAATTTCTTGGAATGTATTTGAAGAACATGTATTAGGCAGTTGAAAGAACTACATACCAGAGTAGTTTGTATTGAGCAGGTCATGCCATGGATACTTAGCTAGCATATCACTTTCCTAAGGCAGTTTTTATGTATGTCTACAAAATAATGATGTGTCAAGTGGATTGTTTATATTTTCTTAATAAATGTGTACATTTAATTCTTATTAAAGGAACACCTGGCTGTTTCCACGATTTGTGGTTTTGAAATAAGGAGCTGTAAGATAATGACGCACTGTTCATTAGTTTTGAGTTTTCCTAAAGTATCTGGGACTACTATATGTTGGCCCCCAAAAAACAATACCAGCTTCTGAAAAACAATGCTAATAATACAGTGGTGTGACAGAAGTACATAGAAACAAAAATATTATAAATGGTGCATAAATAATTTTCATTTTAAAATGACAATGTAAAATCATTGTCCCTAAAATAACTGTGAATCCCCTCCCCTAGAAAAATCTAAGAACATAAAACACTATTATATATTTGCAGTTGAATGTTTAAAAATCCTTAGCATATTGACTTACCCAAATGCCAGTTGCATGAAAGAGGTATTTGGATCTAGAAATTTTGAAGGAAGGAATCTTCAGTTTTATTTCTTATTGAAAAATAGTGACATTTTTATAGTCACTTTGCATGGACTTAATTGATTTACTTCTTTCCTTATGCTGTTTGCATTTAACTAGTACAGTGATTTTTATAAGAGAAATGTCTATGTGAGAATTACTACCATATAAGGGACTATCCTGGGAAATTTAGAGAAAAGATTCTATGTGTATGAAAAATATTCATGATAAGTAATAGTATTCCATATAATTTTTTTGTCTTTTTGAGACAGGGTCTCGCTATGCAGTTTAGGCTGGCCTTGAGCTCACTTTGTATGCCAGGCTGGTCTTGAACTCACAATAATCCTCCTGCCTCAGCCTCCCAAGTGCTGAGATTTACAGGCACGTGCCACTAAGCCCGGCTAAAATTTTTTAATATTCTTTTGATTAATTTTATGTACAAACATCAAGGACAAAATAAAAGTTCATGTTAGTTGTTTTTCTTCTACTACTTTGAGACTAGTAAGGCTTCTATCAAAGTTGTTACTTCAAAAATAACGTCATAGGAGATACATCTTTAATGGAGGTCTTAGGATTTCATTGGAAAATTAATGTGAGATGTTTGTGTAAAAATTATTAACTTTGACTGGGAGAAGTTATATATAGAATGAAATGAAATATATAAAATGTACTAAATATCGTTTTATATTATTTCATAATATACTTATGTTTAGCATGTAAAATATACATATAAAATAGATATATATATTTAAAATGAGGTAATATGGCATTTCTAATTACTTTTGGAAGTTTCTTTGCATTTCCATAATCACCACACATATTTACATTCTTACCAACAGTACATAAGGGTTCCTTTTGTTCCATAGTCTGACCAACACTTGCTAAAATTTGTATTCTCACTAATGTGAATTGTTAGCTCTTCATGGTTTTGATTGTGTTTCCTCATGACAAATACGTTGACCATTTTTCACAGACCTGTTGGCTGTTTGCATGTCTGCTCTACAGAAAAATATTGACTCTTATTTTCACTGAATTATTTATATTCTTGCAATTGAGTTGAAGGATGAACATATATACTTGGATATTACCTGTTTATCAAATATATGGGTTGGAAATATTTTCCTCATTTCAAATGCTGTCTTCACACTCTGTTGCTTATTTCATTTACTCTGAGAAGTAGCTTTTCACTTGATATAATCGTTTTTGTCTATTTTTGGTTTTGCTACTGTGGTACTGAGATCATATCTAAAAAATCATTTGTCAAACCAAATTCTCCTGTGTTTTCTTCTAATAGTTTTACTATTTCAAGTCTCACATTTATACATTTGGTTGATTTTGATTTGATTTTTATACACAATGTGAGAGAAGACTCAAACTCATTAATCTATATGTGAATATTCATTTTCCCCAGCATCATCAAATGATGAAATTATTTCTCCATTGTGTGTTCTTGCACTTTTGCTCAAGATAAACTGAACAGAGTTAGATGGATCTATTTCTGGGCTCTGCACTCTGTTCAGTTCATGCATATGTGTGATTCTATGCCAGCAGCATGCTGTATTTTAGTATTATGTTGTAGTGTATTTTGAAATTAGTTAACATAGTATATTTTTAAATTAGAACATTGCCTGAAGATTTTTCTTTTTCCTTAAGATTGCATTAGTCATTCTGGGTCTTTTGTGATTCCATATGAACTTTAGAATTGTTTTTTTCCATTTCTGTTAAAGAACGGCAGTGAAATTTTGGTAGAGATTGAATTGACTGTAGATTATTGGAGAGTTGGACATGTTCAAAATAATATTAAATCTTCCAATTCATGCTCAAAGAATACCCTTCCATTTATTTGCTTTTTATTCAACTTTTATCACTTTTATAGTTTTTACCATTATAGATATTTCACTTTCTTGTATAAATTTCTTCCTAAATATTGTTTCTTGACACTATTATAAATGGTGTCCATTTCTTAATCTATTTTAAGTATAGTTTGTTGTTAGTGTATGGCACTGTTTGTAATGTTAATTTCATACTGTGCAACTTTAATAATTCATGAATTAGTTCTAATCTTTCTTGTGGATTCTGGATTTTTCTGTATATAATAGCGGCAAACAGAGTGTTATGGTTTGTGTCTGGATGTCTCCCCAAAGCCTCATGCAGTCATGGGGGATGCAATTTTCAGAGGCAGCTGAATCTAGAGCTTGTGATGGACTCATTGTCTAGTGCTGGGATTATTTGTGTGAGTGCTACACCCACCCTAGGGTGAGTAGCCTATATACTATATAAAGGAAAGAAACAGTCTTCTCTCATACTCCTCCTTTTTTGCTCTTGTTGCTTTTGCTCTTGTTGCTTTTGCTGTCTTCTGCCATTATGAATGGTTGCCCCTCAGCCATGCCACCATGCCTTGGAGCGAACTGAGTATGGACTGAAACCTTCCTTAATTTTGGGTATTGGGTATTTTGCAGCAATGAGAGAAAAGTAACTAATAATTTGGTTCCAGAGAAGTGGGGTTATTACTGTGACTATACCTGACCATGTGGTTCACGAGCCTTTGGGAATGGCTTGTGGGAAAAATTAGGAAATGTCCTGAGATGTTGTCTGAAAGTGTAGTGCTGGATGCATTAGGCTGTTCTGTATGAGAACTCAGAAGACCAGAAGGCTCATAGAAATCCTGCATGCCAGTAAAGTCCAGGCTTGGGAGATTTCTGCTAGGAAGAAGGACTGCACTGGTTGTTGGACTCTAGATGATGTGTGCTGTGGCTTGGTAAAAAGTTTGTCTGCATTTTGTTCATGTCCAGTGACTTTGCCTGAGACTGAGATTAAGGGTGGTTGGATAATTAGTCTGACAAAAGAAATTTCAAGGCAGTCTAATGCTGAGGAAGTGGCATGGCTACTGTTAGGGACTTTTTGCCAGATTTATGTTGAGAAACAAGAGCAAAGTGACAAGCAGAATGATTTAAAATGTTGTAAGTTTGACCAGAAAAGAAGCTCCAGTAAAGGTGTGGCCTGCAAAGACAGAGCAGAGGAGATCTCAATTGCTGAAAATGAAAATGAATATAAAAGATGGCCTGAGGGCATCACAAGAAGCAGCAAGTACACACCCTTTGCAACCTCAAAACTGCAAAAGTGAAAGACTGCTTTGAGGGGAAAGCCACAGTGCACCATATTCCAGAATGGCAGCAGCCACAGTATGTTGCAGAATGGTGATGGTGGCAGCACCAGCTACTGGAATGTTGATGGCATAGAGAATTTCTCCCTCAGAATCAGGTTCAGAGTGTTCACTGCTCCAGGTACTCAACCCCTACAGCCAAAAGAGAAGAAAGCCTGGCTACTGCTTCAGCTGGCAGAGAACCTTTGCATCATCCACATGGTACTAGTTTTAGGTGCATGCAGGGTGGAAAAGCTCTGATGTTAAAAAGGCTTCCACTCACATTTCAGCAGAAGGCAGTGTGCCCCTAAGAGGGCAGTGTGTGAAGCTGTGAGGGTGAAACCAAATGTGCAGTGGAGACCCCAGAAGTTTGGAGAAGCCAGGAATGTGAATTGTGTGAGGAAAACTGCAAGGAGGAAGCAGAGCTGGTGAAGCTGTGGGAGCTACAACCACCAGAAGTGCCATAGGGGTGGAGTTATGCAAGCCTTTTGGAGCTCACAATTTGCACAGATTGCTTCAGATGTTCCACATGGA
>RJWT010019958.1:0-18176 GCA_004365215.1 Cuniculus paca | reverse complement strand
AGGCATGTGCTACCCTCCCTGCCTTGTCCCCAAGAACTTGTTTCACTGCCACCTATTGTTTATTTTATGGTAGTAGGGATCAAACCCACAAGTTCTCCACCACAGCTGCATCCTAAGCTCTCCCTCCCCTCATTTGGTTTTTTGAAACAGGGTCTTGGTATGTAGTTCAGGCTGGCCTCGAACTCGCAGCAGTCTCCCTGTCTCAGCCTCCTGAGTGCTGTGATTATAGCTGTGCAGCACCATACATGGCTTTATTTTGTTTTTTTGAGACCCAGGGTCTTGCTGAATTTTAGTCGTGTAAGCTGGCCTTGTTGTTGTCCCCCTGCTGGAGCCTGCAGCAGAGCTGGGATGACAGGTGTGTATCCCTACATCCAGCTTATTGCCCTCCCCTCTGTCCTCAGCTCCAGGCCGTGCCCACAGCTGGGGGTGTGCTCTACCAGCCTTCAGGCCCGACCAGCTTCCCCGGCACCTTCAGCCCAGCAGGCTCAGTGGAGGGCTCCCCTATGCACAGCGTGTACATGAGCCAGCCAGCCTCAGCCACCAGCCCCTACCCCAGCATGCCTGGCACTGCAGCAGGTAACCTACTTGTGGACCTACTCGCTCATTTTTAGTGTAGCAGAATGTCGCTTCTGGAGGGCTGAGCTGGGCCACTGTGGGAAGGGCCCCAGCCGAGGTTTGACGTAGGTCAGCAGTCCCAAAACCCTTCAGTGTGACCATCAGTCCTTTCAGACAATTCATCTGTTCTGATTTTGTTCCACTTACAATCTACCTCCCGTCCTTGCCAGCTTTATTGTCCTTCCGTAAGAGTATGAAACGTGAATGTACTTGGTTCTAAAAGTTACAAAAAAGAAAACCTACGGGAAGTGCGCTTTGCACCTTCCCACCTCCCACCCTGTGGCTGAGTGGCTTTTGTTTGTGGCAGATCCCAGCATGGTGAGCGCCTACATGTACCCAGCAGGGCCTCCGGGGACACAGGCAGCCCCCCAGGCCCAGGCTGGGCCCGCCCCCAGCCCCGCCTACTCCACCTACCAGCCCAGCCCAGCCCCAGGCTATCAGGTAAGAGTGCCTGCTCCCTTCCCACCCAGGCCCACTCTGGCCTGGTCTCCACATCACCACTTCCCTCCATAGAACGTGGCTTCCCAGGCCCCACAGAGCCTCCCAGCCATCTCCCAGCCTGCGCCGTCTGGCACCATGGGCTACGTGGGCAGCCAGTCGGTTTCCCTGGGCTACCAGCCATACAGCATGCAGGTGAGGAGCCTGCTGCTTAGCACAGCTTCCCCCTCAGGGCTTTCCTAGGGGCCTCGAGGCTCTCAGGGTCAAGCTTTATTTCACCTTCCGCAGAATCTCATGACCACCCTTCCTGGCCAGGATGCATCTCTGCCACCGCAGCAGCCCTACATCGCAGGGCAGCAGCCCGTGTACCAGCAGGTGAGCCCTGCCCAGACTGACAGCCTTGGGCCTCATGGGGTAGGGTGGGCCCCTGACCCCCATGGGGCCTTCTCAGGCCAGTTCTCTTGGGGAGACAAATTTATACTCAAGGTCCCTTCTCAGCAGACAGAACTAGGACCTAGACACAGACACATGCCCACTTGTACAGACAGGGGAAAGAGGGACTTTACATGAAAGCAGCAGGCTGTGGGAGCAGCAGAGGGACGCTGAGGTCCTTGTCTACATCCTCCCTTAGATGGCACCCTCTGGTGGTCCGCCCCAGCAGCAGGCTCCTGTCGCCCAGCAACCACCGGTGCAGGGGCCACCAGCAGCAGCCCAAGGCAGCGAAGCCCAGCTCATCTCCTTCGACTGATGCTGGGCGGCCAACACGCTATCCAGAGTAACACTACCGGTCACCCAAACCCGCCTGTGTCTTACTAGCCTCCTCCTCTCCTTGTTCCCTGTAGTATCCCCTCTCTGTGAGCCAGGAGTGGGCCCTTGTCCCATCTCTCCTCCTGTCCTCAGCCTGCTGGCCCCTTGTCACTGGCTCCCTGCTTTGATCCTGACGTGGTCTGTGACTTGTCCCCAGGGCTGGGCCTTGGAGGGGGATGGCAGAAGGGAAGGACCTTCTTGGAGAACTGTCCAGCCCTGCGTGTTGGCGCCTGCAAGAAGCACAGCCTGCTCTGTTGCACTGGGAGCTGGCTGTGGTGTCTAGATGAGGTGCCAGCCCCTCAGCAGGGACCTCTTGGTCGTCACTCCACAGCAGGGTGGAGGTTTCAGCCATCTTTAGCTTCTCTGCTTCTTAGCTGTCATCTCTGGTGCAGAACAGCGATAATAAAATGTATTTCAAAGTGTATGAGTCTTTGGAGGGACAGCCAGCCTAGCTTTGGGCCAAAGCGGGCGGTGTATAGGTCCCCAGCCCAGCGCCTCGCACAGGCAGTGTCTTGGTGAGTTTTCTGTTAGCATAAGAAAATACAAAAAAATAAATTTTTTTCTTAAGAGTTCTGGAGATTAGGAGGTCCAAGGTCAAGGGCCCTTGTTTGTTGAAGCCTGTCTTGAGGTGGGGACTCTGCAGGTCCCATCAGGTTCACAGCATCACAGGGCACGAGAGTGTGCCCAAGATACAGCTTTTTACAGCCAAGCCACTCAGGATGACTCTACCCCATGAATGGGCCCTGCCCACCCAACCTTTACCTCAGTGCCTCACAATGGGGACTAAGTTTTGGTGGCGCCATTCAAGCCATAGCAGGCAGTTTGGTCCACCCTCGGAGCTCCCCAAATTATCCCCCGGCTAAGCCAGTCTTCAAGCAGTCCCCTGTGGACACTTGGGGCGGCCGCGCACTGCCCACTAAACCGGTGGGCTCCAGAGCCGCACTCCCGGCGTCTAGAATGCGACCTGGCTCGGTGCATCTGAGCTCCACGCCAACCCTTTATGGTTCGATGCTGGCTCTCGCCAAATAGACCCAGGCTGGGCTCGATCTTCCTGACTCAACCACCAGAGTAGCCAGGATTAGCCACCGCGCCCGGCAATCAACTTCTCGGGAGGTGCCAGCCTCACCTCTTCGGGTCAGGGATGTCTAGGAGTCGCGGGCTGTTGGCCGAAACCAGGGAGATGGGTACTTCGGCCCGGTGGGGCACAAGCTCAACCCCGGAAACGGACAGCCGGCGGGATCACTGACCGGCGAAAACGTCTTCCGGCTAGCGCCGCCCATGTCTGCGTGTGCGCCTGCGCGGTGCGCGGGTTTGTGGGTACGGTCTGGAGTCAGAAAAAGTGCTGGAGGCGGGTAGAGAGACAGTTCCCTACTCGTATGCTCCGTTGCCTTGGCGGATAGAGCGGCCCTCCCCAGCTCGAATGCCTGGAGGCCTCGCGGCTAGAGTAGCCGTCTGGAACGCCTGCTTGCGGCTAGAGCGTCCCCTCCGCGCGGAGCCTCGTGTGACCTTCCCTCCCGCGGAGAGATGCTACCGGCGGCTGCCTGCCGCCTGTGGGGCCCGTGCCTCGGGCTCCGGGGCGCCGCGCTTTGCCTTGTCAGGTACCGCGGGGTTCTGGGGCGCCAGAATGGGCCAGCGGGCTGGGGTAGGTCGAAGCAGAGTAGGTGACGGGCGCAGGGCCACCCTCCCGGGCCCGGCCCGCGGGACGCTGCCAAGGCCGCTCGGCCCAGGCGACCTTGGGGACTCGGGTCCCACTGAGCCCCGGGCTCCTCGCCACAGAGTCCCATCCATGCAGACGGTAGCGCAGCCAGAAGGACCCCCGTTTGGGAATCGTCTGACTTCATAATCACACTGGTTTAATGAGTTCACGTTGTCTGCCGTTTGGGGTAGAATTCCTGCAAGTAATTACGTGGCCTCCTGAGGGTCTTTGGAGGATCTAAAGTAGTATGGAAACCCTGTCTGGGCCCCAGGAACGAGGTAGTTTCCCGCCCTGGCTGTGGTAGACCGGAGCGCTTGGACCTTCTGGGACCTGCGCCCCCCTCTACCTTACACGGCTGACAGCTATTTCGGGGGGACTAGGCAGCAGGTGCCAGATGTCTGTGCTGTGCGGCAGCTGAGGAGCAGCAGCCACCGAAGGGGTGAGGCGCTAGCCAGTGCACCCCTGGATAATGCCCCCAAGGAATACCCTCCCAAGATCCAACAACTGGTCCAGGACATCGCCAGCCTTACGCTCCTGGAGATCTCAGACCTCAATGAACTTCTGAAGGTAATGGGGAGAGGTTGGCCCAGACAAGGGACTGGCATGAGGCATAGCGGCTGCTGTGACTTCCCAGGTGTGAAGACAAAGCCAGACTTGTTCCTCTATTAGTACGTTTGAGATCTGACAGCTATATACTGAGATGTCTCTGTCCCCACAGAAAACGTTGAAGATCCAGGATGTTGGCCTTATGCCGATGGGTAGCATGATGCCTGGTGCCGTCCCTGCTGCAGCAGCCCCAGAGGTAACCCCGGCTGGGGTCCTGGGCAGAAAGGGGTAGTTTCTGCATGCCCATTTCAACTCTACACTCAGTGATGTGGCCTATTTCTCCTGTCCTTTTCTTGAGCCCTAGAGCTGCACATCTGCATGTTTCCAGTATGGGGTCCATGCAGCTCCAGTGACCTCCTCCTTGCCAGGCCTATGCAAAACATGTTTCTAATGGAGGGAAGCAGACAGTAAGCTAAAGAGTGATACACATAAGCCGGGCCTGGTGGCACACGCCTGTAATCCCAGCACTCGGGAGGCTGAGGGCAGTAGGATTACTGTGAGTTTGAGGCCAGCCTGGGCTACAAAGTGAGCACAAGGCCAGCCTGAACAGCATAGGGAGACCCTGTCTCAAAAAGACAAGGGCTGGGGATTTAGCTCAGTGGCCTAAGCACCTGCCTGGCAAGCACGAGGTCGAGAGTTGGATTCCTAGTGCCAAAAAAAAAAAAAGTGATACACATTGCATCCAACAAAATGTTGTAAGTATAGTGGAAAAGTAGGAAATAATGGAGCCAGGCGTTGTGGCACATGCCTGTAATCCCAGCCCTCGGGAGGCTAAGGCAGTAGGATTACCATGAGTTTGAGGCCAGCCTGGGCTACAATGTGAGTTCAGGACAGCCTAAACGGCATAGCAAAATTCTGTCTAAAAAAGTCAAAAAAAGAAAGAAAGAAAGAAAGAAAAGTTTTAAGTTGAAGGGCTGGAGATTGGCCCAGCGGTTCAAGTGCTTGCCTGGTAAGTACAAGGTCATGAATTTGATCCCTGGTACCAAAAAAAAAAGTTTTAAGTTGAAGAGAGAGTTAGAATTGCCAGAGAAGCATAAATAAGGTGGCATGGAGGAAGCTGAGGAAAAAAGTAGTAAGGTGTCCTAGCAGAGTAGCTGGAAGCTACAGGAGCTCTCAGGCCACTGCATCGATGGGGCTGGAAGGAGCAAAGGGGATGCAGTGGGCTGCTCTATCTCCTGGATGGCTGGGAGCCGGTTTGAGTGTCTAAAAGAAACCCAGCCATCCTGCAGGCATGATAGCCCATATCTGAAATCCCAGCACTTGGTAGACTGAAGCAGGAGGATTGCTGCAAGTGCAATGCTAGCCTGAACTGCATAGTGAAGTCCAGTTTCAAAAAGACAGAAAAAGAAGAAACTGCATGTAATGTTCGATTGTCTGTCCACTTAGGGTCAAGTCTCTTGTCTGTGTCCCTCTGCCAACCCCTTCCCCTACAAAGCAATCCAGAGTCCTGTGGGACACTCTGCACTGGGGATAGGTAATGTTTCTAGAATCTAGGAAATACCCTCACACTCCTTCCCTTCTGAAAATGGAAGGCAGTTGTTTGTTTGTTTTGGTTTTGATGTTTCTTTGTTGAGTTTCATTTTGTTTTGTTTTTTTGGAAACAGGTTCTTATGTGTAGTTCAGGC
Source organism: Cuniculus paca (assembly GCA_004365215.1). Lineage (NCBI taxonomy): Eukaryota > Metazoa > Chordata > Mammalia > Rodentia > Cuniculidae > Cuniculus > Cuniculus paca. Next base: position 12,389 of record RJWT010019958.1, on the reverse strand, counting down.
TGGCCTTGAACTCACAATGTAGGTTGGCCTCAAAACTACCATGATCTTCCTGCCTCAGCCTGCTGGGTACTGAAATTACAGGCTTGTGCCACACCCAGCTGGAAGGTTGTTTTAAAGGCTGATTAGCTAGGGGAGTGGTGGCAAACCTATGGCATGCGTGTCACAGCGGCTGTTTATTATCATTGAAAGCTCTAAAAGGTTTGCCATCACTGAGCTAAGGTGTAACTCAGTAGGGGGGGGTCTCTGCCTAGCGTGAACCAGGCCCTGAATTCCATCCCCAGCACCCCAAGACACACACATGCATACACCAAGGCTGATTAGGTTCAGGCTGGACACTTGGAACCAGGGTAGGAAATCATTGTGTGATCCATCATCTAAAGGGAATGAATGGGGTGCCACTAATAACTCATAGGAGGTTGGGTACCCTTGTAGTACCAACACCTTAAGCAGGAGAATTGTGAGTTCAAGACCAGACTGGGTTACAGAGCAAAAACAACCCAAACAAACAGGCATCATGCTCAAACCACAGGGCTGTGGGACATACAGACCTACTTGTGGTTGCACTGGATCTCACTGCTGCCTTGTCAGAAGCCGGGCACAGTGGTGCACACCTGTAATCCTGGCAATGGGGAAGCTGAAGCAGAAAGATCTCTTGACCAATCTGCCAACTTAGACCCCTGTCTCAAAAAAAGATGGGGTGTTCATCAGTGGCATGCATGTGCTTGTACTTTGCTGAGAACTGAGTAGTGCAACTTTTCCATAACTGTTACAGCTACAAAGCACTTTCGTATTGCTCTCCTCTGTCTTATAAAGTTAAGATTTTAGGGGGCGAGAGAAGTACAGTTGACCAAAGCGAGGTCTGAGCAGATGAGAAGGTGAAGCAGCCAGGTCCAGGCCCTGACAGGTGCCTAGGGGAGACACGCACTGGTGGGTCTCAGGATTGACCACAGGGACCCTCACCTGCAGCCTGAGCTTTGCTGGCCAGAGGCCAGGGGCTGACCTGGCCTTGCTGCACATCCCAGCGGGGCAGCCCAGCAGTGAGCGTGCCCGATTCACCTTTCCTTTCTTGTGTCCCATTCCTGCTCCAAGGCGGCAGAGGAGGAGGACCTGCCCAAACCAAAAGAACAGACACATTTCACCGTGCGCCTGACAGAGGCAAAGCCTGTGGACAAAGTGAAGCTGATTAAGGAGATCAAGAACTACATCCAGGGCATCAACCTTGTTCAGGTGGGCACGGCGCCCAGACCCTTCTCGGCACACATGCCCTGCCCTTTCTCAGGCACTGGGTACTTGCAGCAGGGGTGCAGTTGTGGCAGCCAGGGGCCCCCTTCTGACTCTGCTTTCTCCGGCAGGCAAAGAAGCTGGTGGAGTCCCTACCCCAGGAAATCAAAGCCAACGTCGCCAAAGCTGAGGCTGAGAAGATCAAGGCAGCCCTGGAAGCAGTGGGCGGCACCGTGGTTCTAGAGTAGCCCCCTGCTCTGAGGACTTATGGACTGGAGGCCCTGGGACCCGGGTGAGGCCCTGCCCACCCACACCGGCCCACTCAACTCCCAGCACCAGGCTCCCAGACAGGGACTTAGAGGGCTGGAGTGACTGGGGCTACTGGCCAAGCCCGTCTGGGAGGGACAGGACGGCCCCACTGCGATGGGGAGGGAGGGCAGCTGCAGCTCATACAGAGCCCTGCAGGCCCCTCCAGAGCTCACCAGTCGACGCCACACCTCTGCTGGCTGCTGAGGAAAATACACTGTTGAGGCTGGTATACGAGTCCATTGTCAGGGTGGGTCGTGTGGTGTGGCCTAGGCCTTCCCAGGCTTGGTCTTATCCTTTGCCACCCCTCCATCAGGCCAGCTGAGGGTCTGCAGATGTTCTTTGGCTCCTGTGTGCAGGGCCCTGTCCTGGGACCCCACAGCTGGTGGTGGTGTCCCTAAAGGCACAGAAGGAAGACCTAGTATAAGGCAGCCAATGGGTTTGGATAGGAGGTATCCTATTCCTCAATACCAGCACTTTTTTTTTTTAAGGTAGGCTTTCAGTAAGTTTCCTGGACTGGACTTGAATTTGCAGTCCTACTTCAGCCTCCCAGGATATCGGAATTACTGGAACATGCCACCACATCTGGTTATTGGCATTTTTTCCCCTCCCTGAGGCCACTGGCATTTATTTTATTTATTTATTTAGGTGTTTTGTGTCTGTTGGGTTTTTTGTTTTGTTTTTGTTTTTTATCTTTTTGACACAGAGTCTTCCTATGCAGTTCAGGCTGGCCTTGAGCACACTTTGTAGCTCAGGCTGGTCTTGAACTTGCAATGATCTTCCTACCTCAACCTCCCGAGTGCTGTGATTACAGGCATGTGCCAGCATACCCGACTTTTTTTAGGTTTTTGAGACAGGGTCTCACTCACTACATAATGCAGACTGGCCCTGCACTCACTGTAGCCCAGGCTGGCCTCAAACTCACGGCGATCCTCCTGCTTCAGCCTCTCCAGTGCCGGGATTACAGGCACCTGCCACCGCGCCCAGCAGGCTCCTAGCTTTGTTAAAGTAACACGCAGAGTGGCACTGATCCAACCACGGAGCTAGACTAGCCAGCAGTGTGGCCTGCCCTGGTGGCTGGCAGCTGATCCCGACTCCAGAACTCCTGCTGCAAGAGGGGAGGGCACACTGGTCACCTGCAAGGCTGGGGGCCCTGGGCAGTGTGGCCCAGCAGTGACCCTACCAAGCTTGGAGTGGAATAAACCCCATAGGTGAGCCAGCTGTGCCTGGGTACCCTGAGGGTGCAGACCCCTGCATCATAGCCATGGGGCCGGCCTTTCTTTGTGGTCTCCTCTGCGAGCCTCTCCTGCACGGCCTGGCGAGGGTGGTGCCATTTCATCCTCAGCGGCCCCGGCCGAGCCCCTGGCCTGCGTTCAGGGCTGTGCGGGCCGGGGCTGCAGGGCGCTTGAGCGCCCCCTTTGGGAAACATGACAGGTTTCCTGCGGGGCACAACCACTGCCCTTGGTTCCCGGTTAGAACCTTCGCGGTCCCTTCTGAGGGACCACAAGGGGGCACTGTGTCTCCAGGCTGCACTCCCTGGGGGAACTGGCGGACTCCTGAGTGGACAAAGCCCGCCCCAGTAGCAGGGACCCCTCCCGAGGACTGCTGCCCTTGGCCCTGGAAGTCTGCGCTGGCCATGGAGTTCCCTGAGTTAATGATTTACAGCAGCACCTCCACGTTTGCAGAGGGGGTGCCCTGGAGAGCCCAGGAAAAGCAGTGAACCTGGAGCTGGGGCACAGCCCCTCCTGCCATCAGGAACGCCTGCCTGGGTCTCAAGCCCCTGGGTCTCGAATGGCAAGGGCCAGCGTGTAACCGTGGGATGGTGGCCTGCTCACAAGGGGGCTTCCCATGCCCTCCTGGACTTGTGAGGGGGCTGCTCAGCATGGGGATGGGTGACCTCACTCTACCTCTCCAGTAGGAGCTGCGCCCGGCAGCCACCGCTCACACCTGCCACTTTGGTGGTGCTGGGCGCTCTTACACCGTGTGGGGCATCGGGCGCTGTACAGACCCTGGTCACAGGCTGGGGATGTGGCTCAGCTGGTAGAAAGCTTCCTACTCTCCCACCTGGTTCTCCGTCCTATACCTCAGCTGCTCCTCCCTCCTTGGCCTACCCATCCTCACCAGCCTGGTCATTATTCTTGGGAACTGCAGGCCTTCTCCCTTGGACAGGGTCTTCCTGCCAGCAGCAGGTTCCTAGTCTCCACCTGGGGCTGTTACACAGACTTGGGGACATTGTGGTGTGGCCCTTAGATCCCACAGGCTGGGATTATAGGAACATGCCCTCACCACACCCAGCCTTCACCTCCAGTTGCATGGTGCTGTAACCTTGGACTTGGTGGACATTGTGGTTTTATACCAAATGCAGCACAGACAGAGGCACAGCCAAGGTCCCTGAGGTTGGGGGGAAGCCTGGGTTGGCCTGACTGAGGCGGCCACGCCTCCTCCCGCTCAGACATGCCCGTGAAGACGCAGCACTTCTTAAAAGCCAGTTCTGCATCCTGGCTGTTGGGTCCATCCGCTCCGGGTCTCTGAAGTCTAATCTCCTTGGGCATGTTTCTGTCACTGCCCTGCACTCCCTGTGCCTGGCTCTGTCCACCTCGCACCTTCCTCAATCTCCACATGAAGCTGTCTGCATGGGTGACACTACTGAGACACCAGACAAGACCACAGCGCACGGGTGCTTCTGGGCTCAGGCACCACCCCACAGCCCAGCCCTCTGCTTGACCACCTCAAGACCAGAGCCACTTGGGGTTCTGGAAGATAGAGTTGCTTCTCTCCAAGTGCTACTAGGCAAACACGGTGGACGTCCATGTCTTCTGCCTCCTACATGTCCGGAGTTGCTGAGTGCTCAGAGGCAAGACGGGCCTACTGGGTGCTCAGCAGTTGTTTTCCCCGAGCCCCTACCCCAAGCCAGAACTGTAAGACACAGGTTACTGCCCAGCAGGTGCAGCCAGGGACGGGCACACCTGGCTTCCCGTTGCCGATTAGGAAGTAGGAGCAGAGTCGGGGGCGGGCTCCCCCGAGGCCTGAGCCCACCTCTTAGCCTCCCCGGGGTGGCTGGCTGCTCTACTGCCTGCCTGCGGGGCTGAGCTGCCGCTGGCCAGGCGCTCCCAGGGTGTCTGGGCATGAGTGTGCGTGTGTTGCAACGAGTCTGCACCAGCTGCCTTTTGCCCCTAGTTTTTGTTTAATCTGCAACTTGCCCCACGGAGGTTTTGTCCCTCCACAGCTGGGCCCAACAGGGTGGGGAGCGGAAGTCTACTACCGAAGCATGCGTTCCCCGCTAGCACGAGACGCGCGACATCCGAGCAGCGTCGCGTGCAAGTTCAGGCCGTGGCTGGGACTGGGGGACTGGCAGAAGCCTGACCTTCTGGGAGCGGGTGACCTTCTGTGACCTCCGGAGAGGCGTCCTAAGTGGGTGGGGGTGGCCCTTCAATCGACTCCGGGGCTAGCGCGCCACCACGCCGCTGCCGTTTTGAGACGCCAGGCCCGCCCCCCTGTGGGGCGTGGTCCTGAGGCGCTGCAGTTTCGGGGCGTGGCCTCGCGGGCCCCTCCGTTGGGGGCGTGGCCGCGCGGGCCCGCCCCCTGGCCGCGCGGGCGCATTGGCTGCGCAGGGCGCGGGCGCACCGTGGCACTTTGAACCGGGAGTCCGGTGGCTGCGACTAGGGTCCGAGTCGGGTCGGGTCGGGTCGAGTCGGGTCAGGGCCGACTTCGGGCAGGGTGAAGCGGGCCGGGCGTCCGTTCTTGGAGCCATGGCAGCCGAGGCTCGCGTGTCACGCTGGTACTTCGGGGGGCTGGCCTCCTGCGGGGCCGCCTGCTGCACGCACCCGCTGGACCTGCTCAAGGTGAGGCCGGGCCGGGACCAGGACTCGGCCTGGCGCCGGCGCAACGCTCCCGAGCCGCGCCCGGGATGCGCACGCGGTGATTACCGCGGCCGCGGGGCGGAGGCGCCGGTGAAAGCGACGCCCACGCCCGCCCGCCCGATCCGAGGTCGTCCTGCTGTGTCGCAAGGGCCTCGCGCCTGTGGCGCCTCTTGTGGCGCCCGCCGGGAGACCGGGGGTAGGGGGAGAGCCAGGTTCATTCTGCAGGTGACCTCCGCAGGTGGCGTCCGGGCCGCGTGGACAGCCCCCCTCCCCGGCTCTTGGCAGCCCTAGCTCTGCGCTTTAATACTGGCTGAACTTGCCCTCTTGGAACCATTCCTGCCTCCCCCCATATTCCATGGCCCTGTCTGCCTGGTTAAAAGGTGGTGGCGTGTCTTCGGGGCTGCACAGCTATTGGTTCCTAGGAATCTTCTGCATGCTGGTGGATGCCCAGGAAAGGTGGGTGGGGGGCGGGAATGAAGACCCGGCCTCCGTGCCCCTCCCCCACTAACTGGGGTGGGAGCGGACGCCAGGAGGGGTGTGGGGAGCCGCCCCCCCCCGCCTCGGTGATGCTAGCAGACCCTGCACGCTTGCAACTCCAGGGAAGCATACATTTATTTTTAGGTTCATTTCTTTGAGAAAAGTGTGTATGGGGCAAAATAAAACAGAGCTCTCCTTGTTCCCGAGGGCAGCCAAAGGCCAAGGAACATTGTTTTCTGACCCTGCCTCACCACAGAGAACAAAGAAGAAAGGCTTTGCCCAGTCTGCTAGGGGGCGCGACCTGTGGTCATGGGGTGGCCTGTGGGCAGGGCTCAGCCGGTCCAGACACTCCTCCCCTCACCCTCACCCAAAGCACTGGGGTTAGCACAGGCGCCTGAGCTGCTGAGCCAGCTTTGGGGCGGTAACCATCCCTTGTCCTGGGACCTCTATTTTTAAAGGGCTGGCTTTTCTAATTAGTAAGAACACAGGTCCCCTGGTACAGGTCGGGATCAGGACCTTGCCTGTCCAGGGAGAGCCCTGCTCAATGCAGGGGAGGGGCAGGAGGCGGCTCTGCCAGGAGAGGTGGGGTCACAGTGAGCTGGATGGTGTGACTGGGATTGGGGAAAGGGCAGCTTTCCCCTCCAGGCTGTTTTTCTTAACTCTTCTGGCCCCATTGCCAGCTGTTGTCTCTAAGGGAGTAGGGGCCCTGAAGCCTCCCACCGGGCCCTCAGGGTGTCCACACCCTGTAATCTGGGGCCCCTTTGGGTGTCACTGCCTCCTCCACCCACCCAGATGCTGTCTTGCCACAGAACACTGGCTGAGCAGCAGTCAGGGAAGGTGGCCACCCCAGGTGTCCTTCCTGTTGGGTGGACAGTGGCAGTGCTCAGCCTCAGGGAAGACTGGCTAGGGATTTTCTCTAAGGGCTGCTCACCAGGGCCTCTGGGGGTGACCCTTTAAAAACTTGTTTTGAAGCTCTTTGATATGTCCCAGTGGCCCCATGTCTCGACTTAGACCTCATGGTCACTCCTCAGAGGGACAGGAGCTGCTGCCCATGTGGCTAGTCTGGCCTGGGGCCCCACATCTCTGTTCTGCCCAGCTCACACAGTGGGACGAAGGGACTCTCTGTCCCCACCCATCTCTATTGTCCCAGGCCCCTGTCTCCCCTGGCCAGCTTGAGAGGGACAGTGTGTGTAGGGAGCCTTGTCCAACTGGGGACAGCTTCCTTGGAGCTACTGCCAGGAGTGGGGCCTGGATCTGGGATCCTGGACCTGGCTGTCTGTATGTCTGCGATCTCTGCTGTCCCCTGTCCCCCTCTTCCACACAGAGCCATGGGTTGCCAGGGAAGGAGGTGGGGGGTGGGGCAGTGAGCAGGGATCGTTACTGTTGTAAAACCAGAGTGAGAACAGATCCTAGGCTGGACACAGAGTCCCCAGCCAGGGGCCCTGAGGAGCCTCTCCACGGCCCCACATCAGTGTCCCCATCTCTAGGTGGCCCTGAGCCCACAGATGGTTGTGGGTCCTCAACTCGGCCAGTTCTGGGGAATCCTCAGCAGAGAGGCGTGGGGGCTCCTGGCTGCGTCTGCACTGCCTCCTGGTCTCTGCTGGCCTGGGACCTGGGAGGTGGGGGCCAGCTCTGTGCAAAAGCAGCCTGTCCCGTACCGCAGGTGCATCTGCAGACGCAGCAGGAAGTGAAGCTGCGCATGACCGGCATGGCACTGCAGGTGGTGCGCACCGACGGCGTCCTGGCTCTCTACAACGGCCTGAGCGCCTCGCTGTGCAGACAGGTGCGCTGCGGGCCCTGGCCTCCCTCCTGGGCCTCCCGTCCCACAGAGCTCTTCCCTTTTCCTGCCTCGAAACGGGCTAGCTGAGAGCCCGCGCTCTGGAGGGCAACTCCTGGCCTACAGTGAGCACCCCAAAGAGTTGAGCTTCTTCCTCCTTTTCCTTCCTACAGAGCCAATGACCCCAGGTAGGTGTGGGGCAGCCTCAGGTGCCAGCTCTGTCACGCCTGGGCCTCAAACCTCCACTTACAGACGGGGAAGCCGAGGTTGGGAGAGGTGGGAGAAAGGACCAGGCCGCCTGGGGTTTGGGAATTGGCCCAGCTGCTTGCTGGCCGTGTGGCCTCGGGGAGCCCCTCTACGCACCCCTGTTCACAGGGCAGTTGGTGATAGCGCTGTGAGCCTGGGCAGGGCACGCCTGTTGATGAGTCAGGTCCCTTCTCCCCAGATGACCTATTCCCTGACGCGATTCGCTATCTATGAGACCGTGCGGGACCGCTTGACCAAGAGCAGCACAGGGTCTGTCCCCTTCTACAGCAAGGTGCTGATAGGAGGCATCAGCGGTAAGCACTGGGCAAGAGGCGCGGGGCTGGGCCGGGCCGGGCCGGGCATTGAGAGTCATTTGGGCCTGGCACTTTTGTCATCACAGGTTTAACTGGAGGCTTCGTGGGGACCCCTGCAGACTTGGTCAATGTCAGGTTTGTTTGTACCCCAGCCCCAAGGCCAAGGTCTTTCTCAAGTACAGACAGTTCAGGGATGACGGGCCTGCAGCATGTCCCTGCTCAGACAGGCCACCTTGGTGAGCTTCCCCGCTGCCCTCGGGTTCGTGCGTGGCTGGCGTCCAGCAGCTGCCCTTCTGTTTCAGGATGCAGAATGACATGAAGCTGCCTGTGAATCAGCGACGCAAGTGAGCAGCAGGCTGGGCTGGGGGTTTGGGTCGGAGGGACCCCAAGTGGGTCTACTTTGATGTGACTGGGACACCAACAGACCGTGTTACCATTGGGCTCACGTGGAATGGGGGTGGGGAGGCTGATGGTTTGCAGGAACAGACGCTGTGAGTGGCTGCCCTGGAGTCACTAGGGTGTCTCCCTGGGTCCCTCAGGACAGATGGGGGCTGGAAGCTGTCAGCACCTAGAGATGAGCCTGGGCCTGTTTCTGGTGTTGGTTTGGGGGCAGGGCTCAGAGACTGAGTGGAATACGTGAGACAAACATGCCCACACCGAGACAGAGGCCCTCCCTGCCCAGGCCAGGGCGCCCGCAGGGCTGTGTTCTCTATGACCATAGCTAGGCCAGCTCCCCCTCTCCTTGGGGCAGGAAGTTTCTGGTTTCTTCCTGCTGCTCCCTCAGATCCTCCTTCCTGAAGGGTGGTGCCTCGCCAAGCCTGGGGCTCTGTGGGGTGAGGGTGGCCTAGGTCCTGCCGCAGACAGGCACAGCCTGAGCTGGCAGCCCCCAGGGGGCTGAAACCCAAGTGTGTGCCCAGGGAGGGGTCTGCAGGCCCCCGAGGCCACTGTCGCTGTGATGAGGTGGACCCCTGGGGGCTGGTGGACAGGGTGAGCCTCATGTGGCCCATTCTGTGTCCCTGGCAGCTATGCCCATGCCCTGGATGGCCTGTACCGCGTGGCCCGTGAAGGTGAGAGGAGCTGGCACTTTGCGTGGGAGCCCCTTCCCTGCCAAGGGGGCTGGGCCGGGGGTCCGACTCCCCCTTTCTTCTTGCAGAGGGCCTGCGGAGGTTGTTCTCTGGTGCGACCATGGCTTCCAGCCGCGGGGCCCTTGTCACTGTGGGCCAGGTAGGGCTTCTGCACAAGGCAGGGCTCCAGGAGTAAGGCGGAGGGTGTAGGGAGTCCCCTGCTGTCCCTTGGGGTAGCCACAGGCGGCTCAGTGGGGGCCTGATGTAGGCTGGGTCCTGGCCTGGGTCTGGGCCTCTGGACTTGCCCACACATGGGTGTGGCAGTGACAGAGGACAGATGCTTGGTCACTGCTGGGTAGCGTCACTGTAAGCCCCTGCCTGCCTCCCTGGAGCTGTTCCTGTCTACCCGCAGCTGTCATGCTACGACCAGGCCAAGCAGCTGGTGCTCAGCACCGGGTATCTGTCTGACAACATCTTCACTCACTTCGTCGCCAGCTTCATTGCAGTGAGTACCTGGTCTTGGGGGCCGAGGGCGCCTGGGCTGAGGTGTGGGTGTGAGGAGGTGGAGGCTGGCAGGGGCCTGGTAGCGCCCCTTGGGGGCCGCAGAAGTGGAACACTGTATCCCTTCTCCCTGAGGCCCAGGCCTGCACACTCAGGACACCTCTGAGGAGTGGGAGTGGGGCTGTGAACCCCAGCTCTTTGGGCTGGCCTGCCGTGGGGGTGCTGGGAGGTGCCCGCAGGCCCTCTGTGACAAGGTCCCTCCCCAGGGTGGCTGTGCCACGTTCCTGTGCCAGCCCCTGGATGTGCTGAAGACCCGCCTGATGAACTCCAAAGGCGAGTACCAGGTGAGGCCATGCTGGCATCCTGCTGGCCACCCCTGGGTCCTCACCCAGAGCCCTTGCGTCCTCATCCTGGGGACGATGGCTGTCCCTTGGAGCTGTGGGGACACAGGGACAGAATTGTCCCTCCCTACACCCTCCCTTTGCAGTTGCGCTTCTCTGGGGAGCCCTTGGCTGGGGAGGGTTGCGCCTTTCCAAGCCCATGCCTTGCTTTAAGTGCCATTTCCTGTCTGCCGTGGTGGCACATGGCTGTAATCTTAGAACTCGGGAGGCTGAGTCAGGAGGAGCGCCACCAGTTGCAGGCCAGCTTGGACTACGTAGTGAGTTCAAGACCAGCCTGAACTACCTAGTGAGATCCTGTGTCAAAAACCAAAAATAAGCAAACCCAATTTTCTTTACACATTGACACAGGTGCTCAGTGGAAATTGCCTGGGCCAGAGGGATGCAGCCCCTGCACCGTCTAGCCTTGGGCTCGCCCCAGTTAACACAGTGTCCCCGTGTGCCCCCGTGCCTGTGACCATTCCTTGCTCCTCTCTGTGATCCTCCCTTGTCACTGACTGTCACGGTTCTGTTCTCAGCCCCCCAGCCCTATGGATGAACCATCAAGGGCCTGGTTGGCTATCTGCTGGTGGGGTAGCTCTCAGCTCTGGGGTCCCCTGTTGATGTCCTCGGGGCTCCCGCTCACACTCAGCGCCCCTGGGAGCTCTCAGGGACACTGCACGCAGTGGGTACCAGGAGAGGGGGGTCTATGTGTCCCCCTTAGTGAGAAGCCGCTTCCTGCATCTCTTCACTCTGTCTCCTTCAGGGGGTTTTTCACTGTGCCGTGGAGACAGCCAAGCTGGGACCACTGGCCTTTTACAAGGTACAGTCGGGCAGCAGGGGGCTGGGGCCGGGGGTGGCAGGCTGTGCCCTCCTGGGCCCTTCATATCCCCCTCTCTGATTCTCCGCCCAGGGCCTCTTTCCTGCTGGCATTCGTCTGATCCCACACACGGTGCTCACCTTTGTGTTCCTGGAGCAGCTACGGAAACACTTTGGCATCCGGGTGCCCACCTGAGGCCACCAGCACTAGGCTCACGATCAGTGGGAGGATTCGGCCTCCCCTGCTTCCTGGCCTGGGCCCAAACAGTGCCCACCAAGCTCCTTCCCTCCCCGGGCCCCTGCTGGCCTCTCTGCTCCCCACTGGGCATTGGCCTGGGCTTGTCCCTCCCCACTGACTGTTCACTCAGGGAGAGGGCAAGAGCGTCCCTCGGGGTGGCTCCCACCCTCCCCACCTCCACTCCCTCTGCCCAACAGGCAGTCACCGCAGAGCAGGGAGCGGTGGCATGACCCGTGTCCTGCTTTGGCCGAGGTTTGCTCCAGAGGAGGCGCTGTCTTCCCGCAGCCTCCACTGAGGGAGGCCCTGGATGGCAGGGTGGGGCGTGGACCCTGCAGCTGCCCCCCACACTCGTGAGCACGTGCACTTTACTCTCACGAGAGGGACCACAGCTTTAGCACCCCCAGAGGTAGCGCCTCCCCGAAGCCCCTGCTCCTGGGAGAAGGGACAGGTGACAAAGCACCAGCCAGTGCCAGGATGGCAGGTTCTGCACTCACCCCTCTGCGGGTGCAGCCCCGGATGCTTTAATGATTCGCTTTGTTGGACAAAACCTCAGTGTGCAGAGCCTGCTGCTGTCCACCCAGCTGGTGCCCAAGGCCCTCAGACGCCCATGGCCTCCCCTCCCCGGCTCCCTGGGAAAACAGGGCCATGGGCTGTGGTGTGTCCTCCAGGACTCCTTCCAGCGTGGCCTGTGGTCAACCCCTAAGAGCCCCTAGCAGCCAAAAACCGCCGCCAAAGCAGCCTGTTTCCCTGTTGGCCTGCAGCTCTGCATGGGTCCAATAAAGGAGTGACCCGGGTGACGTGCTCCAAGTCTTCCTCCACACCATTGGTTGCCTTGTGGCGCATGGGCAATAGGGACCCCTTTGCACCCCCAGAGAGGACTGGAAAAGGAACTGTGGTCACACCTTTAGACAGCCTGTGGACAAAGGAATGGCCGGTGGCTTTCCCCAGTGCAGAGGGGAGCAAAGGGGTGAGGGCAAGGTGTGGGGACTTTGGGGTCCTTAGTGCAACCCCTCCCAGCAAGCTCTTTGAGTCCCCAGGGCAGACTGGTCTCACTAATCCCCTCATCTGGCTGCAGGGGGTGCCCTCAAGTCAGCCCCTGGCTGTGGGGCTGTGGTGCACCTGGCCAATGTCCAGCCAGTGCTACCTGGCCCAGGAGATCCTGGAACTGCAGAGCACTTCTCACCCCCCC
>RJWT010019957.1:0-18174 GCA_004365215.1 Cuniculus paca | reverse complement strand
TGATAACACTAGCATCTTGCATTGTTAAGAATGTTTATCTCATCTTCATACATTACAAACTTTGAGAAGGAAAGAACACACCAGATGTATTATATTGTATTGTATTGCATTGTATTTATTTTACTGCATTTTTTTAGCAAATTACTTGGCCAGATGTCTTAATAATAGGAGATCTGCAATAACTGACAAATTTTGTGATGAAGTATTGATAATGAAGTGAATACAGTACATGTTGGTTCTTCATTTGTTAGAAGCTAAAGATCCTATCACTGTTCATTTTGCTAGTAGTTTATTTCTGACATTGTTAATTTTGTGAGTAATCCCATTATATTAAAGCTTATTTAAGTAATAAATCAAATTTTTACTTTTTTCAAATTAAGGATTACTTTTATTTCCATCACTCCCAAATCCCAAAGTCTTGGCTTCCTGTGAAACCAAGACTCCATCTACAACACACACTGAGATATTCTTGCATTGAGATTAGTTTTCCAGCACAAGTGATTTAAAAAAAAAATCACATTTCAAGAACAGCCCCAAATATGCCTATTTAAAAGATGATGGAAATTCTTCATGATTTCCACCAGAGTAGAGGTCTTCTCCAGTAATTCAGAACCTTGACTTCTATCACTCAAAATGCTTTCGAATGCACAAATAATGAAAGTCACACACAAGGTGGAATAAAAGTACACTATTCAAGAATACTTGAGGTCTCAGCCATTCAAAAGAAAATGTCAGTTTCTTGTGTCTGTGATAAAACATAGAAATATGCAGTAGATGATTTATACTGCCGATTGTGCAACCATATTGAATCATTTCTAAAATATAATAAACTGTAGTTAAGTACAAATCTGCAGTTGCTGACCTCTTTATTACCTGATTCATTGTGCTACACACACTTTGGAGGGAAAATGAGCTCATCAATCAGATGATAATGTTTACCAGCTCACAGCTTTCTTCAGAGATGACGACTTCAGAGCTGATGACTTCCAGCAGCAGAAATACATGAATACCTTTATAAGCATTACTTAGATCAAGACTCTTTGCCTTTTTCTATATGACTCACAGGCAAACAGTCTTTAATCCTGAGCACCTAACCTTCTGCTAGTCTAATTTCACCAATCACAAATGTAGAGGGAATTGAAGCATTCAAGGTCTCTGAAGTTATTTGAAGTCAAAAGCCCTTGTTGTGAATTCACCCTGATCTATGCGTGGGGCATGTTGTACTGGGAGGTGTAATAACTTCCTGTACAAGAGTGTTCCCTTTGAATTAAAGCAGGCACGTGCCTTTGATTGAGAGTGTCACCATTTTGCTATATCTGAAAAAGAAAGTGTTTTTTAGAAAAAGAAAAGCCCTGAAAATGTATCTAAGTGTGAGCTGCTGTCAATTCAAAAAAATTCTCCCTTAGATAAAACTATCTGGTTAGAATTTTGTTCTAGCTACCCAAGCTCTCTCCCTCCCATTTACTGGCTTTCAGTGCTTCTCCCCAAAAACAAACTGCTCTTAGGTTAGTAAGTCTATTGCATTATTTTTCATATCACTGCTTGATTTTCTCATCATTACTCAAGAACCATGAATAATTTATGCATTAAAAAGTAAAGTACACAGTATATATCTTGATATTATATTCTTCCTTAAAACCTGGCATAACTCATACTTAACTTATGTAACGAGACAATTTTGAGATTAGAGTCCCCTGGATCTGCATCTTCCACCCTTCTCCTAATCAGGCATCTAACTCTTCTTTGAATCCTGGCATGTCTACCTTCTCCACAGAACCTGACTTGCCATTTAGATGGAAGCCAAGATTTAGACTTCTTGAAACCTCACCATTGGACTGAGAGAGATACTTAGCAAATATTCAAGGTCGTGATGATTGGGTTTTAAGATAAATTCCTCTTCCAAGAAATTCAACATGAGACAGCCCTCTGACATGTCATTTAATTTTAGATCTAGTGTGTGTGTGATGGGCAGAGGAAGAACATTTTTGCTCTGAACTTACAGAATGTTTTTGGAGAAAAGAGGATATACAAAAGCCATTTGTGTAGCAGAAGGTCTAGAACTTGCAAAGAATGCAATGTTTGTATCCAACAATGTAGGTTATTATCATTATACTGTTGAACCTTTCCAATACAGTTGAAAATATAAAACACTCACTTTTGCAGCCCAAACAATATTTGAAAACTATTGTGGAGCTGTCTAAAAAATTTCTGCTTTCCTCATAATAAGGACAAATACATCTAATTTTGTGTTGTCCTCTTTTTCCTGCCTTGGTGGGAAATCTAAGTGATATTCTACTTAGGGAGGCCAAGAGAATCACAGAAAATGTACTGATACACTATTGTTATGGTATTTTCTCTCCTTTACTTTTATCTCTTGTGAAAAAACACGTACCCATCACTATTAGTTATTTTTTAGAAACTTTATTGCCTATTTCATAACTAATACATTATGTACAGAGCAAAGAATAACAGTTAATCAATTGATAATTTGTGGATACATTGGCCACATGAAGTGCTGTATTTACTACATAAAATTATAGATAAGAATTATTTACATCTCACAGAATTGTTTGAATACCAAAAAGGTACCTTCTTTGAATGGGAAAATAAGCTACCCATTAGACAGATATTATGTAGTAAGGGTTTAGCTTACATATATCACTCACTGATATTATTGAGTG
Source organism: Cuniculus paca (assembly GCA_004365215.1). Lineage (NCBI taxonomy): Eukaryota > Metazoa > Chordata > Mammalia > Rodentia > Cuniculidae > Cuniculus > Cuniculus paca. The sequence goes on along the minus strand of RJWT010019957.1, from coordinate 15,493 downwards.
CCGGAGACAGACAATATTTAATATCACCACTTTTAATCCTTGCAACAGTCATAATACACCTAAGAGGAAGTTTGCTTAGGAAAGTTAAATAATTTGCACAAGATCAACACAGCTATATAGCTACAAGAGTGTGGGTCAAAGCTTGAATTTATTCAGTTCTAAATCTGTCATCTTAAGAGTGTTATCTATTCTTTCACAATGTGTTTTCCACAGAATGACCCACAGAGTCAAAAACACAAAAATTCCTATGTATATAATTTCAAATTTGTTTTGACTTGTTAGCACTGAATGAGCATATTTTTATGCTGTCTTCCATTCCTTTACTTAGATTTATTTAGTGAGCACTGTAGGTATATGCTAGGTCCTGGAACTATATTTTGGATAAGATACTAATTGTTTCTGTCATCAGAAAATACACATTTTATTGAGAAAGGCAAATGGTAAATGATGCATTAAAATAATTATTATCGATTTAGTCCTTACATGAGAAATGATAGCACACAAGCCTGTTTTGTAGTATTAGAGATTCATTCCAGAATTATCTAACCTGACAGTGAAAAATAAATATAAATAAAGAGACTTAAGGATAAAACGCAGATTGTTTTTCTAGAAAGGAGAATGACTTGTGAAAATTAAGTGAAGGAGTGTACACAAGTAAGACCTAGAGGTCAACACAGAAGCCTTAATAAAGTACTGTTTACTTACGTGATTTTTTTTAACTAAGGAAAAGAAGTTATTGAATTAAGCTTTAAGTTTCAAAGTAACAGAATCTGACTTATATCATTCAAAGGTCACTTTGACTTGTGGGTAACAAAGTAGAGGAATTTGCCTCAAAGCAGAGAGATTCTAAAGGGCTAGGAAATTAGCTCAGTGGCATAAATGCCTGTCTGGCAAGTGCGAGGTTGTGAGTTTGATCCCCAATGCCAGGGCATGGGGAGGGGAAGCAGAGACTCTCTTCACTTGAATACCACCTGTACAGGTTGGAGATTTACGAAAGCATTTGTAGTATCTCATGTCAGAAATGGTGTCAAAGTCCTGAACTTGAATATGGACACAATAGCCTGGAAATGCTGGTGGACACTGATTTCCCCCTCGGCTATTGGATTTCAAATAGATACAGTGACAAAGAAGAAGCAGTCTTTTCCTCTCCTGCAGTGATAGGAGCGATACTCTAGGGCTGTTGTCATGCAAAGAAGTGATGGTGTCAGGATGATATCATCATCATTATTATTATTATTCAAGACTTTCCTTTGGTAAACTACAAGGGTAAGATGGTGAAGGATAGCAGCTCAGTAGATGTGTCAGACTCAAGCTGCACAGTGTTTTAGAATGGGGGTCTACAAGAGTACAAAAAACTAAAGGGATTTAATATTTTGACTGTAACCCTGTTAATTATGGATGAAATTTCCAATGAATGGACTTTTCTCAAAATTTGAGATTGGAGACAATATCCTCAATAATCCCATCTTTAATGAAAGGCACTTAAATCCCCAAGACTCAACAGGCACTTCCTCAGTTAGAAGCTGTGTGATGACTGGACATCCCATCCTCTCTGGATTGGTCAGCTTTTGCAGTGTTGAGCAAGAATGATATTCAGGGAGAAGAAATAAAATCCAGTTCTTACCTTTGTGAAGTTTACAATACAATTGTAGTGTTGGGAATATTTTTTTCTAAATGACTTATGACTTTTTAAGGTATTGTGATCCATGTTGTCCTTTTCTTTTATACTGCTCACTAGCTATTTTGTTTTCTTCTTAGATCATAACCTTGAAAAATATGCTCCAAAGCAGGTTCTGAATGTTGCTCTATCTTAAGGAGAAAGGAGGATGAGCTATTTTTATCTCTAAACTGATTGATAATGCAACAGCTTTGCTAATGAAAACCAAGAGCAGAACTTGAACAGAGAATAAATCACAAAGGTAAAATATCACAATCTAGATACCTGCATATCTGTGACACATTGAAGTGTTTGTTGCATTCTAGACCAGCCCTATTCAAAAGCAATACAATAAGTCAGAAATACTAGCCACCAAAGGCAAGTCACATTTTCTAGTAGCCACGTGTTTAAAAATAAAGGAAATATGCTAAAGTTTATTATAATGATATATTTTATATATTCACCATCTTCAAAATATTATTCTTTCAATATGTAATCTATATAAAAATTTTATGGAAATATGTATGTTAAGACTTATTTCATACCAGGTTCTTGGAATCCAGTAGAGGTTTTGATGTATAGCATACCCCAATTTAGACTACATTTTAAGATTTCATTGACTTCATATGACTGTGGTTTACCATACTGAAGAATGTGACTCAACATCTTTCTTCAGACTTTGTCAAAATTCCAGGCTCAGGAACGATTTTGTTGGTTTCTGAGTGTTTTAGCAAGGTTTACAAATACAGATATGTTGCTTCATTAATAATAGAGTTAAAATACATTATTGCCTCCTAGGTCTAGCCTTGTAGAATAATTCATTAATTCCTACATTCAATAAACAATTGTCAAGAATTGAGCTAGAAAATGCTAAAGGATTTTACAAGTTTGCAAGGGAAATAAAAGACAAAGTGTGAGGAACCAAATCATATTGCTTGCTTCTTGTAGAAACTAAAGTCTGCATTTCCTCAGATGTGTTGACCACTGAAACTCTTTCTGACTACATCTTTGTCTGCCCAACCTCAAGGTGGTAGCTTAGGCTGATTATGCCAAATATGTCCCCACCTCAAGTTTCTTAGCATTTGAACTTTTCTCTGATCATTGGCCTAGATCACCAAGTGACTTCTCATTTCAAGTCTGCTCAAAGCCTATTTTATCAACCAGTCTGCCCCTGGTTATCATGTTTAAAAAGCTGTCACTATCAAGCTGTACTTGTTCATCCTGTCTCATTTTTCTTATAGCTCTTAATACCACTGAGATGTTAAATTTTGCACAATAAGTTGGCTTGCGTATGGAGTCCAGATACTTGCTCAAACTTTATTCCTGATGTTTCTCTAAATGTGCTTTTCATGGATAAAATTAACATTTATACCATTTTGAGCAAATCAGATTCCACTCCATGGTGCACGTGGACCTCTTCCAATCAATCCAAGTCCTTAATTGACTGATCTTCCCCAAGCAAGAAGGAATTCTGTCAGCAGAAAACCTTCAGATGCAAACTCTAACTCTTCTCCGCATATCCAGCCTGCTGACTGGATTTGTGCTTTCAACTTGTGCCTTTGCAATTAAGTGGAAATTATTTAAATTTTTCTCTGTCTCTCTATAGAGGTCTCTCTCTATATATATATGTCTATATCTCTATATGCATACATATATATGTACCTATATATACACATATGTATACATATATGTGTATCTATGTATGTAGACTTTCTCTTATTTTTCTGCTCTATGTTTCCTCAAAGAGAAACTCCTTAGAGATAGGATTCTATTTATTTTTTTAACTTGAATGCCAACATGAAGGAGCTCAATAAAAGTGCTGAATTTTTAAATATATGAATGAATAAAACTTAGTCATGTTTACCACACTGGTGGAATAGTTTTGAATTGCTCTGATGGATAGAATCATATATTTACTTTGTAATAATAGATGCTATAAAACCTGGTATCTTCCCTTTTCCAAGTGCCATAAAGAACATATTTATTTCACTTTGGAAACTTACTTAATAACTAAATCTCTTAAATAAATGCTAAGTAATATGTACTATGTCCTAGAGTAAAGATCCAAGAAACACATATTCACCATTAGATGACCATATCCTTCTGAAATCTCAAATAAATGGCAACAGTTCAGTACACATTAAATAAACCTAAACAATTCCATAAATGCCAGGGTACGTGAGAAAGATAAGACGCCAGGTCTTCTGTTCCCAAAGAAATAAAATAATTTCCCTAAGAATACATTTGTATTCATTTGTCCATATGAGAGATCTAAAAATGAGACAGGGCTCAGAAAAGTACAAGACATGCATGAAGACTCATTTGGTTGTTCATATTATTTATTTTTCTTTGCTTTCTGTCATCAAGATCTGGTTATCATGTCACACATCTACTTAGAAGCTATTTTCATGGTTAACCATTTTTTCAAATAAAGGCTATATTTACAAATAATAGGCAAATAAACACACAACATGGATAAAATCTAAAATGTAATTTACATGGCTTTATGGAAGTTATTTACAATCACTACACACAATATCAGGAAATGCTAAACACACACACACACACACACGCGCGTGCATACAGAATCCTGAGTATTAAACAAAACATTCTCCCCTCAGTTCTCTCCTCAGCATAAAGAGGATGCAGCTTATTAATAAAAATAGAGGATTTTATCAGAGATATGAACTCCAGGGCTGAGACTTCAGTGAATATGATCAGGCTGTGGTGGTGAACTGACTACTCGTTGAGTGGGGAACGTGGAGCTTCCCTTTGGAGAAGGTTCAAAAAAAGCTTTGGCTGTTTTCTTCGTGTAGGGGAGCTTCAAACTTTGTCTTCATCTTGGATATTGTTGTTTCCTGGCTTCCAGTGCAGATATTTCAACCTTTTGGCACAGGTCCTTCAGCCTTTTGGCACAGATACTTTGGCTTCCAGCATTGGCCTTTGGCCTGTTCAGCACAAATCCTTCAGTCTGCCATCTCTGATCCTTCAGTCTTCTGATACAGACTTACACAGAACATTGCTGTGGGCTCCAGAAACTGGCCAGGTTCCTTCAGGACTCCAGTGCACACAGTCATTTTGCACACTTCTATAACTGACTCTAGTAACCACTGACTGATATGCTGGTCATTCTAACACTTTGATTCTGTTTCCTCCAACTATAAATGGAATGTGCCTTCTAGCTCAAAATTATTTTTTACTTTTCTGAAATAAAGGCTCCAGAGTGTATCTAGGAATTGCCGCTTTTTAAAAAGCATCTTAAATATCAAAGCCACAATGGAGTAGAAATAAAAGTATCAATGGAAGGACTTTGCCCAAAACTTTCCTTTTGGAAATGAGAAATTCCACAACAAGACAATTTTATTGTGAGTCTGAAATCACATTTGTAGCAGAAGAGGTAAGTCTCCTAGATCCTGTTTAATAAGCCAGAGCTCCTTCCACCTGTACTTCTTTCTAGAAATAAATCTTCATTAATTCATTGCATTCTTTCAGAACTATTTTTGAATGTCAAAAGCATTATTCTAAGACCTTCAGAATGTTTTTAAACAATCTGTTTTACAGTAGGCCCTGGATTTTTTTTTTTTTTTTTTTGCGGCACCGGGGATTGAACTCACGACCTTGTGCTTGCCAGGCAGGCGCTTAGACCGCTGAGCTAGATCCCCAGCCCTGTTTTTGAGATAGGGTCTCACTATGCTATTCAGGCTGGCCTTGAGCTCACTTTGTAGCCCAGGCTGGTCTCGAACTCACAACGATCCACCTGTCTCAGCCTCCCAAGTGCTGGGATTACAGGCGTGAGCCACCATGCCCGGCTCCTAGGCCCTGAATTTTTAAGCCATCGTCTGACAACTGAAATAGAAAACTGCTAAAAGTCACTTACAAAAATGTCGAATTAAATACAGGTGCAGGCAAGGGTACCTTTACAATTTGCATATGAACTTATATCATAGAAAAAAATTTTCAGGGGATATTATTTTATGTTAAGATCTTTGATTTGTTTTCAATTTAAAAATCAATTAATCTGATCATTAGTTAGCCAAAATTTAAAGTGTACTTCCAAGATCTGGCTGTGCTAGTTTAGTCTAGTAAAAAATCTGAGGATAAATACTTATTACAAGCATGGGTTTATCTGGATTCTTTTTGAAACTGGAAATCCAAATAGCACAGCACCAAGTCTGATGAGGACACCCTTATCTGCAACACCTCAGGTTGCCACAATGGCAGGAGCATGTGGGGAGGAAGAGATCACTTCATTGGACAGGATATCAGAGAGAAATTCAGGGACTTTTTAAGAACTCACTCCTGCAATAGCTCACTCAGGGTTATCTTGAGGACTGCCTTTGTCATTTCTAAGGGTAGGCCAAAGATCTGAGGCCCTGTGTTATAGTCAGGGGTTTCAGGGAGAAAGATTAAAATCAGGACACAGAATTATTTATGATGGTTACCCAATGTTAAATACAAGACAGTGCAGGAAATCTGTCCACAACACCAAAGTCTGTTCTGGGAAGGCCCAAAGGCCAGCATTGGAAACTAGAAAGTCTATGCCAGCAGGATGAAGGATCTGCGCTAGTAGGTTGAGGGCTCTGTAGCGGAGCCAAAAAAACGATGCTCAAATGAGGACCAGGGCTCTCTGAAAAGTATCACAGCTATCCTCAGCGACAACGAGGTCCCATGCTCCTCCAACAATGAGAACAGTTGAGTACATGCCAGGAAGCCAGCGTGACAACTTCTCCTGGAGATTAAATAGCAACCATCTTCCCCTCTGCAGCCAGGAAGCAATGCTCACCATAAGGATCAGAGCTCCCCCAAAGTGAACCACAGCCACTCTCAGGGACAAGGTCCTGAGCTCCTCCGATGATAATGGCCAAATTCATATTGGGGAGCCAGCCTGACAAGATCCTCCAGGAGAACCAATGGCTCCAAACAGCAGCACTTAGGAGAACTCACAACACAACCACTTTTGTCACTTTTTATGCTGATAACTTTCCTCAGGTGCACTGTCTACACTCAGCGCCATGCTGATTTAATTCAGCTGGTGTTAAGTTGACCACCAGTTTTTAATCCATAACACCCTGCTTCTTAACACTGCACACTATGCACCAAGGCACAACACATGAATTTCTGGGAGAAAGTTACATTCAAACCATAGTACCTAGTGGTTCAAATACAGTGAAGTACTTGAGAACATATTTGTCTAGGTATGCATGAGTCACCTTTTCTGTTGCTGGGACACAATACACCCACAATTTAAAGGAGAAATTTATTTTGGCTCATAGTTTCAGGGTCTTAGTGCATGATTTTTTGGCTCTAAGGTGGGAACATAACGGCAGAAGGGAGTGGAGAGGGAAAGCTCCTTATTTCATGGCAAGTGGTGTCTTGGTTACTTTTCTCTCATTGTTGAGACAAAATACCTGACACCCAAAGTGAAGGAAGGAGAGCTTTATTTCTTACAGTTATGGATGTTTTAGTCCACACTCAGCTGGTTCCAAGGCAGGATGGCGTGACTGGGGGTCAGCCGTTCATGTGGTTGCAAGTGGCAAGAGCAAACCTCGCGAAAAGGGAAAAACCTGCCTTCTTCCCGACCTTACATTGTATGTCTGCTCCACCCCTGGGCAGGTGCTGAACTCACATCACCAATCCCAGCACTAGACAAGAAGTCAATTACAAACACTAGATTCAGCTGCTTTCATGACTGCACGAGGCTTGGGGGGTCACCTCAATACAAACCATAGCAGCTGGGAAGTAGAACAGGAAAGAAGCATAAGACAGGTAAGTGTCAGGGACCAGATATCGTATTCAAGGTACGGTATCTGTGACCCACCCACACACACCCATATGTGTGTTCCACTAGTCACCTGAGCAACTGCTAAGGCAATCATCACAAATGAGATATGAAGAAATACCTTCTAGAGTTCATGTGTTGTGCACCTTAGTAAAATCAAACCTCCATTTGCTACTGTGAATTTATTATAGATTTCTATTGCACAGGAAATAGTCCAGTATGTTAGAAATAATCCACCTATCTTTCTAGCTTAGATTACTATTTGATCATGCATTATTGTCTGTGTCTTTGAATAATTATTAGGAAGCATCCATATAGATTACATAGTGTAGAAAAAAGTTGCTCAAAACTTCATGCAAATTATAGTAGTACAAATTTACACATCTAATCACCTCCATGCTGAATCCATTATTTCTCTGGTAAACTCTGAGGGAGAGCTGATAACATGAATCTGCAAAAAACAAAACAAAACAAAAAAAACCAAAACAAAACAAACAAAGAACCATGGCTAGGAAATAAAGTATGAAAGAGAAGGTGAATGATACAGAGATAGACAAAACTCCATCAGTAGATAGAGACAAAACTGTTGAAAGACTAAAATACAAATTTAGAAAGCATGCATTCATTTATTTATCAAATACTGATTTAAAAAGTATACAGAAAGAATACTACACATTAATAAAAACTCAAAAATGAAAAGACATAGCCTTTATCTACAAGAGGATATTATGGAAATATGAAATTAGACTTTACTGGGAGGGCAAATCTAAGGCTTCTGGGGAGATCAGTGAAGATGTCACAATAGAGATGACAAGTAACTGCTCAGTTGGTGAAGATGCAAATATTAGAAAAAAGAGAGTTGATACCAAATGTCTTTATTAACCAATAGGAATGGAGGAGACTTCGTTGGGTGGCATACTACATTTGCTTGTCAGAAAATGAAAGCAGAGTGCTGAATCAGAATGCATAGGTTCCATGTTTCAGGAAATGGTGACTTCACTGCAGTTGTTGAGAGTACAAGTCTTATTTGAAATATTTCTAAAGAATGGAATAGATCCAATAGATGACTGACAGAAAATACAAATGCCATATGCATAATGGGGTTTTACTATAGTCCAATAAATACTTACTGAAGATGTCAACAAATGTATTGGTGGAAAATGCAGAGTTATTAAAGAGGTAGACAGTAGACTTTAACTTTTCAAGAATCACAGACGAGCACCATATCATTTTTATGTCACGCTATGAAAGTGTACCAAAACTGAGCATTTCACATGACTCGTACTTCTCACCAATGTTTATTAAAAAAATTTTGAAGTTTGAAAGCATAGAACCAATACTTGTGTCCCAGTACTTTCTTTAATTATCAGAATACTGATACCTCAGTTACTTCCTTGCTGATGATTGCTTTCTATTTTAATCATTCAATTACAAAAATAGTCTTCCTGATTTTCTTCTCTTACCATTTGGCTTTTAAACAAAATACTGAAAGAAAAAAAAATGCCTTCTAAGATACATTTCCCAACACCAGTATTCCCTGGCTCTCTGAGAGGAACACTTTGAACCATTTTTACCCACAATATCTCTGATATCAAATGAGAGTGTTTTTTTTTCTCCTGATAGTAAATGTTGTGTCTTTCCCAATCCCATTTTTAGCAACACTATAATATGGATACTGTGTCCTAGACTTTGATTTAATTGGGACACTAGCTAGAGGTAACATCAAATTCCAGAGCTTAGCGCTCAGTTCCATGTACCTACCCCAAATTCATGAACCAGACACAAGCCCTAGACTTTTGTACTTTTAACCAACTGCATATAAATCAGGTAATTTCAAGTATCTCCTTTTGCTGTCTTTGCCAGCTCTCTTGTGTATTATGCTTCTAGAATATGGACTTATCAAAGAAAATATTTTCTTTAGCCTTTGTTTAAAATATCAACATTTTATATAGTATTTCTGTGTTAAAGCAAAATTTGCAAGGTAAAAAATGAGATGATTCACAGAAAGCACTCAGTATTGAGTCTAGCACAGACTAAAACTATTGACTGATTGATGTTATTGCTATAAATAATACTGTATTATGCAAATCTTAGTTCACAGTTTCTTTGACAAGATAGCTTTTGCTCACAATATCACTGATTAATTTAAATTCCTTAATGTCAGACTTGTAGCCTTCTAAAAAAAGGAAACTTTCTACTTGTTAACTATAGCCAACTCTTAGCTATTCAAAAACTTCAGTGAAAACTCCTTTTTTTTATTGGACTTCTAAGTCTAAAAACATCAGGGTTTCTAACTCCTATATATGTTAATTAACTACTTATCATACCCTACCTTATCATTTGCCAATTAAAACATTACATAATTCTTGCTAATTATTATTGATATTTTCAAGTTGTAATGAAGTTTCAAGACCATCTCTAAAATGATCCTTCGTAGAAACTGTGATTTCTTTTTTTTTTTTTTTTTTGCGGCACCGGGGATTGAACTCACGACCTTTTGCTTGCCAGGCAGGCACTTAGGCCACTGACCTAGGTCCCCTGCCCCTGAAACTGTGATTTCTAACATCTTCTGTCAGTATTTATGTAGTTGGTATCTTTTTATTATAATATAATGCTGTTGAATAGACATTTCTATGTAATTAGAACATTTTATAAACATACTTATCAATGGTTCCATGATAGTTGATTTTACGCATAATCTGTAATTATTATGACCATTTTAACAGTACTCAGCTCTTTTTATGTCTTACTTATTCTTTAGTTATAATGAGTAGTATTATAATGACTCTTTATGCCCATGTAACATTTTTAATAATTACTCAGAGTTTCATTATGTTTATAGAATAATTTGCTAGAATCCAAATCACCATATCAAAGTGAAACAGCTTAACTCATTACAGACTGCATAAAACCAAGAAGTTGGCTCAGGAAATGAAAAGTATGAAATCATGGAGTAAAAGGAGGAAGTTAGGAGAGTGTTTATTGGAACTAATTGTCGGGTGGCCACCTATCCCATGACTTTACGGGTTGAACATCACCAACTGAAACCCAAGTTCTCTAAACCAGTTTAGAGTTTAAAGAAAACTGATTTTGAAAGAAAGTAGGGGTATTCTGCACTTTTGAGTTCTTCCAAAGTTAGTCCTGAATGTTGGAAGAGTTTGTGACTCAGCCCTGAATGTACTGAAGGGTTATACTCCATTTTGTCTGAGGAATCCTTTCTGAAACAAAATCTCAGTTTCATTGCTGACTCTTATTTTAATTCTATCATTGAGGGTGACCACCCAACTCTACATCAAGCCCTTCTCTGTGTAGCTGCCTATTCATAAGCTAACTAACTGAACTGTCATTCATAAAAATATTAGAATACTTTTAAGTGTTATACTTCCAGAAGTGCTTGAGAGTTCTGTTCTATGTAATCTGGACATGATTACATGCACTTACTTAAAAAATATTTTTTGGGGCCTGGGAATATAGCTCTGCAGCACACCACCTGCCTGGCAAGCACGAGATCCTGAGTTCGATTTCTGTAACCAACCAAAAAAAACCTTTTTTTTTTTTTGGCGTATTTATTGGCATTCTGTAGACTATGGAAAAAAAAATAAAAGAATGATTTGAGGCAGTACCAATAAGATAAATTCCTATAAAACATTGCATTTTTAAATTATTTGTCACACTGAATAATTCTTTAAATTATTATTTAACATTATACTGACTCTCTTTTTCAAAACATTATTGCTGCATCCATTCAGTTAGGTCCTAGTGCTGTTTTTATCATTTTGAATGAAATATTTATACAGTGATACTTCAGTTAATGAACTTAATTCTTTCCATGTTTGTGGTCACAAAACAAATTGAACAAGAACTGAATCAAATTTCCCCATAAGGTCAACATTGAACCTAACCATTGAATTTAATTTGGTTTTTCTCCAGTTGGGTTTGTGATCAGAATTATGGAAAGAATTACATTTGTGAAATGAGGTACCACTTATACAATAATATTAACCTTTGTTTTCTAATATATTGTTGATATTTTAATATATTTAGCTGCTTTTGGAGATTTTATTAATGTTCATATTTAAACTAATTAGTGCTTATTTTAGATAATTTATAAAGTGATTAGTGGGGTAATTAAAATTATCTATTATCTCATTCACAAAAATTCAGTTACACACTTAGAAAATATTATTTACATATCTTTGAAGATCACAATTCGGTATATTATCTAAATATTATTTGTGATGTGTGTAATACATAAAATTTTTGTTTTTTATATTAATTTTAAAAGCTAAATGAATATATTTATTAGCTGAATGAAGCTTTTATTTTGAAGAACTAATGAATGTCATTTTGTTTAAATATCAATTTAGTAATTATCTTATTAGTATTGAGAGTACGGTTGTGATTAGTGAACCACTCCCCTCCACTCACCTGAAACTGGCAACGCCAAAAAAAGGGCCAATCCCCATCTTTCTCCTGAGGCCTACGACTCAGAGGTAGAGATACGACATGCATGCCAGACCTGCTGGCACGATGTGCAATAGTTTTGCTTCACTTGCAGCTCATTGAAAGTTCATACATATGGACTACATCTCATACATTCAATTATGACTGAGTGAATGATGAGGAAAGACATGCATCGTAGACATAGCTGATAAGACTCAGCACCCTGTCACTCCCATTGTCAATCATACTCTAAAAGACTTAATGAGAAGACCTCTAGTCCAAGTGCAGCGTTTTAAATTCTTAAATCCAACATGTTCAGTGCTTGAGATGTTTTCTTTTCCACAGACACAAACCATTCACTCTGAGCATACTATCACCTCTCTGACACTATGCTGCTTTTCCCTTGTCATCTCAAGCCATGTCTAATTCCTTGCTTTTGGTGCACAAGAACCTGGAAACCTGTCCTATCATCCATGCTAACACTATCGCTGTGTTTTTATCTTCCTCCATTTGTTTTCTTTTTAATATATATTTTTAAATGATAAAAAAACTTTTTTGCATGCAAACATTTGTTTTTATTTCTTATTCTTTCTCTAGGTGCAATTACTGGGTCTACATGAAAGAATGCATTACAAGGATCTGGTCTGTTGTAATTGTGGGAGGTGGTTTAGCAGTCTCTTCAAAGCTCTTGCCTGAAAGTTGGAGCCTGAAATTTGAAAGAGAGGCAGACAGAAAAGGAAAATGGCTACACAGGAGTGGGATAGTATAACAGTGAGTGGAAAACTATAAGTACAAGGCCATGCATGTACTAGAACTTGTTCATATACGTCCCTGATTGAAACTTGATCAATACATGGAAAATCACTAGAGAAAATACAAATTCAGTAACTAACATTAAAGATGCTTAATCCGTGTGTAAAATTTACTATAGCTATACATTATTCTAAGTGCTTACCATGTCATGCAATTTCTGATCTCCCCAATAGCCCTATTCCTTATATCTAATAGCTTGTCAATCTTAGCTTCGTGCTCTTAGGTAAGACACTTGTCAACCCCATTTCTAATTTTATAAAGAGAGATAAAAACGTAATAACTTTTAAATAAAATATTAAAAAATAAAAGAAAGTATATGCTTTTTGTTATGAGGAATATAAACTAGTACACTTAGCACATACCTTTGCTAACCTAATTTCTCAAGCAGTTATGGAAAATTATTTTAAACATTCTTTATTTTCTACAGAGACCATCATTTCATATATGCAAAAAAGACATAATGTTTCCCTTCATGATCTATATCCCTTTTATTTCTTTTTTCACTTTAATACAGTAGTAATAACTTCCAGAACTATGTTGAATAAAACAGTTGGAAGTACACACATACTTATATGGCCCTTAATATTAGAGAATGCATTCAGTCTTTTACCATTAAATATCGTTAGCTTGAGAAATATATGAATGTTTTCATATCAAATTAAGAATGTTACTTTCTGGTTATATTTTTGTTGAATTTATATGATGCTTTTACTTCATCAGTAGGTATGACTGAGGTAAGATAAAAGAAATAAAAATTTGACAGAAAGGAAACAGGGGAATTGTATCTAAAAGTTGTACTTTTAAAAAGATTGCAACTGCTGGGATTCAGTCAAAGTCACCCAATGCCGTCCATATCAAGCATTCTGCTGGTTAAATTCAGGCCCACTTCCTTCCAGATCCATCATACCCCCAATTCCTCAGGAATAATGCAAGTCAATAAATTAGCTTAATTGAGAAAGTAAAGAGTAGGAAACTGATCCTAAAATGAAGGAACCTGTTGAGAATATCCAAAAATTGTTTAAATTATCTATTACAGAAAACTGGGCCTACACCTACAATATGAGCTAGTGTCCTTCTGAAAAGTGGTCCACCTTTAGAGTTTTGACTCCCTCAAGAAAAATTTAAACGTTCCCTCTTTTAGCAAATAATGTGCCTCTCTTGAGAGAGAGCTCAGACTCTTTCTGTGATTGAATAACTTTTAATTTCTACCTAATAAACCTTTCCCAAGCCTCTTAGACATCATGAAAATTCTTTTTCTGCCAGGGGCTAGGGTTAGGGTTAGAGTTAAGGAAAGGAAAAACTGAAAAAAAGAGATTGAATAAAGAAATTTTAAAATATACTTTTTAATAAAAATAAAAATGCAGCATTTAGGATGCTACAACATTTAGGATGGTGCTATTCATGCCTTGGGCTGTATGTTGCTTTAGATTTACAAAGTGAAACAGTTTTGAAAACAGATTCATGTCTAAATGCAAATTTTGGCTATCAGTGTTGGAGTTTATTAATACTGCCAGAATGATCACTTAATAGCTAAGTTGGAAGAGATGGAGATGTTTCCATATCTCCCACTATTAAAGTACACAACAAATTCCAAAAGAGATGAATTCTAACCAAACCACAAAGTTATCATAAAAACATAGGAGTATGGCTCCACAGTAATTTTGAGGGGAAGGCTTTTTAATATAAGGCATAACATGGATAACAATTTAAATTTCACTATACTTAAATCATGTTTCCTATAGCATAAAAGGATAATAAAGTTAAAAGGTAGTAAATAGACTTTAAAAAGGATTGTAACTCATACAACAGAAAAAGAGATTATTATCAGTAATATAAAAGTTCCTCTATATTAAAAAGAAGAGTATTCCAGATGACATAAAGGAGGATATATGAATATGCAATTCACAATAGAAATGCAAATGTGCAGTCTTCACATGGAAATATACATAGCTTTCCAAGCAGTCAAGAAAATGCAAACTGAGACAGTGAGACATTATTTCTTTTCCACTCAGCAAACTGTCTAAAATTATATAAATTACTATTCCATAGACTTAAGAGGATTCAAGTAACAAGACCACCACACACAGAGCAGATAAGAATCAATTTATGAGTAACTTTTGGCTGACAGCTTTCCATTTGTATTACTTTTAATAATTCATAATTTTAAATGAATACATTTTCATTACAAAGGATATACTATATTTCACCATTGCACCCATAGTCCTGTACAGAAAGACCATATTATTGTTTAGATGAAAAATGTCCCTGAAAAGTATTATATTTGGCAATGAACCTGAGTGGGGAGATGTAAATGTAGCAAAACTTGGAAGGCTGTATTCTCTTTCTCCAATTCTCCCTTCTCCCTCTATTTTTTGTAGTGCTGTGAGGTGAGCAGCTGACTTCTACCATGACATTCTCCCACACTAATTCTGCTTCAGACCTAACAAATCATGAACTGTATTTTCTGAAAATGATAAGCCAAAATATACTTTTCTGTCATTAAATTGAAACATCAGGTATTTTGTCTCAACAATAGGAAAACAACCAATATATATTTTGGTACCAAGAGTAGGGTTGTTGTTGTTGTTTCTGTACTTAGAAACTTGTTCAGAAAACTTTGGAACTGGCTTATTGGATGATTTGGAAAGGTTTAGAGATGTTTGCTAGAGAAGCCCTGGAATGTTGTGATACTGGTTGAAGCTTACCAGAATGCTGTTAAGAAAGAAGCTAGTAGGGCCAAGGATTTAGCTCAGTGGCTTAAATGCCTGCCTGGCAAGCATGAGGTCATGAGTTCGATCCCT
>RJWT010019956.1:0-18173 GCA_004365215.1 Cuniculus paca | reverse complement strand
CAGCTTCTCTTCTGCAAATGGGTATGTCTATAAAAAAAATAATAAAAATTAACTACCATAAAATTAAGTGAAAATATGAACAGATATATACAAAGAAGAACTTATTTTCTATTATTAGTTTTTAGCAGACATGAAATTACTATGTCAAATTGCTGCGAAAGCTCACAAATGCTAACTCATAATTTCTGGCTCTTTCATCACAGACTATAACCACTAGTGGGCTGATGTGGGTCCATGTAGCATGCTTTGAGTAACATTGTTCTATGCCAGTTCTGCCCCCTTAAACTAATGCGTTTTCAAAGTTGATGGCTCCTATATAAGAGAAGAGTGAGGAAAGTACCGATTTAATGCTTTTATGAGTAACTGGAGCAAATAGCATGACCTCTTCACTCTTGTGATCTGGTTAGATACAGTTTCCTGACATTTCCTTTTGAACTGATAAAAAATCGTGACATATTTGGGATCTGTTATTCTATGTACATGTTCTGTGTACTAAATGTACACAGAGTAACGTACTAAATGTACTGCTGGCAGAGAGTATGTAATACTTGTTTTTGCTTAAGAATTTTTTTAAATTAATGTCTAAGAATTCAGTGTCCAGCCAAATGGTACAGAGCAAGGAGCTTTACATTCTGGTTTTATGCCAAGGAAAGGTTGATTCTCTGACTCCTTTTGTTCTATGGTTTCCTAAGCTGTGTTTCTAGGGTCTCTAGGGCCTCTGGGCACCGGCTCAGACTTTCTCTTTAATACTGCAAGGACTCTGCTCCAAATAGGAGCACTCAGGGAAATCATTCTACTGATTTCCTTTCTTCTACTCCTAGGACTCCACTGAAGCACCCAGCCTCCTGTGCACTGCCTACAATACACGCCATTCAGTGTGACTGGACTGGGAGCATACTAGTCACCTCACTTATGTTACCTGACTACATGGAATCCATTTCTTGGGTCTGCTTTACTTACTTACTTTCTTACTTACTTATATATTTATTTATTTATTTATTTTTGGTATCAGGAATTGAACTCATGACCTTGCACTTGCCAGGCAGGCACTGTGCCGCTGAGCTATGTCCCCAGCCTGGAAATCCATTTCTCAACTGTCCTTTCTCCCTGAAAAATGTGGATTTAATCTCCCTGAGTCAAAACTCATCAATTTTTAAGCAGTTTGCTTCATGGCATGATAATTCCATTTTACTATTTAGACTGCAAGCAGTAATGCTCTTCAGCAGTATTCCTTCACGCAACAAAATATTGGTCTTTTGGATATATTTAAACATTCATAAAGATAAGAAAAATATTAAACTATTCTCCTGCCAGACCACAGTTCTTTCAACCACCATTGATTAGAGCAAGTTTAGAAAAGTCAGTTTAATTAACACAGTAGGCACAAGAATTAGGCAAAATTTTAGTGTTAAATTCCCAGTAAAATGTTACTGTATACAGTTAATTTTACCATAATCTATCTTAGCTCATTGTGATAGCTAACTATTGTATCAACTGGAGTAAAAAACACCCAATTTATCATAGTTTAGCATAGCTCTGGGTGTAACTGAATGGATTTACTGAAGATGAAGTCCCATACTAGAGTGAGTAGCACCAACCAAAAGACTTATAGCCTAAATGGAATAAAAAAGGAAAAGAGGAAGGAAGGCTCGCTTCTGTTTCCTTTGGAGGAGCTCGTCTTCACCATCCCCGTGGCTGGCTTCCAGCACAGACTGTTTGGCTTCCTGGGAGGGACTCACCCCGGGTTCCACAGTGAGCTCCAGGCCTTTGGATCTCCAGCACACAACCTTTTGCATTCCCACACCTCACTCTGCAGGCAGACATTGTAAGCCTACCTTGTATTTCTTATATTAAATCTGTTTCTCTCGTGAGCACTGACTGATAGACTCATTGACTTTTCTGACAGCTTTATCTTAGCATTAACACAGGAATTTAATTTGTTTTTGTTCATTGCTATCCTCTTTACTCCTCAAATTTGTTATAGTATCATTTTAAGAAAGAAAAATCTGCTAATTTAAAGGTTCATATTTACCAAACAGACTCTGCTTTGAAAGCACTTGTGTGCCTATCCAAAAAATACTATGCATGATTATACTTACTAACAACAGTTATAAGCAGGGATAATTTCTAAGCCCTGCTCTAGTTTACCTGTAATCATTTACCAGAAAGATAAAGTCCATTCATAGCCTTAAGAGTCTCTCTGAGTTTGCTTCAGAGAAAAGGCTGTAACATTTTGGAGAAATAAAAAGGACTGAATATCCAAAAACCAGGTGCTTCTCCTGGAAGGGGAAGGAGGTGACAAGACTATCAACCTCAGATCTCTGGAGCTACTAATCAGTAAAACTTGGCTCCCGTACCATCAGCACTATCAGCCAAGAACCTGGAGGCCTAATAGTAAACTGCAGATATCTTTCTCTTATCTGGGACTTTCTGCTACCCTCATTCTTCATTCATTTTCTTGCTGCTTCCTTCCCCCGTGAATCTTATTCCATTCATTACCCTGAACATGCAGCTGCACAGAAATCGAGCCTAGGAAAGTGACTAAATTCTTGTATGTTGTTCATGAAAAGACAAGCAGCATTTCTCACCAATGCACACATCTCTAATATCTGGAATTTCACCAATGGTAACCTTCTTCTCACATTGGTTACACTAAACATCAACACCTCTGGTATTACAGATCTAAGGGCCCTTGTTGCTGGCTGCCCCTGGAATCTGGTGTTTTGATGGCATGCTACCAAAAGCCACTGCTGGAGTCTGTATTTCCAATTAGAATAACTGACTGAGAGTCTAGATTAAAATACTGAAACACATATTTACACAATCTCTTGGCTGAAGGATTTTAAGCTGCAGGCTATATATCACCCTCCCTTCAAAAAAATTAAGCTCTGCGAAACTACATTAAGATGGCCTCTTGCTCACGTCCTGTTTATTCTTAGCCCATGCGTGTCACACTGCCATCCATGCTATCATCTCAAAGACTCTTGCCAAAGTCCTTTGCGACCTAGAGGCTAACTCCATTACACGGCATCCCGATGTAGTGCTTAAGATACAGTTTTAAAGTAGTAGTCTTTTCTGTAACTGTAAGAAGAGTTAAATATACCTCCATCTCATTTCTCCCTTGCCACACATACTGAATGATTTAATTACACTTTTAAAAAACCTTGGTTCAGGTATGAGACAGAGGACTCCAAAAAAGTAATTAGGTGGAATATGCCATGCTCATTACTCAGCAAATGAATTCTCACCTCGAATGAAATAGTAAAAGAAAAAAAAGTCATTTTCATTAAACCCCCACTCTCTCCTGAAAATACAGCCTGACAACCCAGATATACAAAAGCACCTGAAGATAATGATAAATAAATACCCCCAGAAAAAGCAAATTAAAGATTCTCTTCCTGAAAAAGTTAGGTCTTTCATTTTTAAAATTTAATTCTACTAATGGTTGAGAAGACTCTTTCCTATATTATATGCATAAAATGTCCCTGTATACTATGCGTTTTAACTTCTCTTCAAAATTGCAGACCAAAGAAAATAATTGCCAACGTAGTCACAGGGCCATTTCCGGGTGTGTAGTAGTCATGTTGCACTCTAACCCTTCCTGTAGCTGTCTGAATCTTCATTCAACACAAGTAGGAAATCTACATTTCCTACTCAACATATTTGAATGCTTTCCCTCCCATAGACTGGAATGTTGAGGGTACTGTTATTTTCAGTCAAATGTGTCGTTTGTATGTGTCTGAGATATGGGAGATGCCACCAATCATAACTGGAAAAAAAAAAAACAAAACACGTGAGGAAAACTTCAATTGCAGGGAAATAAGTGCAGACTCAGACTGGGCTTCAGGAGTTGCCAAATCATGAACAGGAACATGTTTTAAAAAGTCTACCTTTTTTCTGGCACTCAGAACTTTGGAGCTCCTCATATTACCTTTGAGAAAGCCCCACCATTCCCGAGAAAGCTGTAAGGAGCAAAATGTACAGCTACATGAGTACAAGCTATCTCGTGTAAGGCAACGAGATTCCGGTTCTGATTCAGTTGACAGTTAGTGTGGAAAGTTTCAGGCACCACGTGGGAGCTTCTTCAATCACTAACAGGTCATTGTGAATGGCTGTGTATTTTGCTCGGTTCAGGGAGGAAGGAGAGGGGGAACTTGTACAGGTACATATGTAGTCTTTTCTTTCCAATTACTGTATTGTGTGTGCACACATATTAAGATATATGCACTTAGGACTGACTGATCCCTATAAAAAGGTGCAAAAAATTCCTCCAGCACATATCACACAGGAGAAACCTCAATGAAAAGTAAGGCATGTATAGCATCTTCAACAAAAAACTTGAGTTTGCAGGGAAATGATACAACACAGGAGAGCAGCCTGGGGCTTCAAAAGGCAGGAAACTAGGCAGTGAAAATATGGGAGGAAATGAATGGAGTAAGCTTTACAGACTCCTCTGGTGCTGTCTCTAGGCTGATAAGAACCATCTCCTTTAGCGAAGATGGTTAAAAAGTAGTTTGTGTATCCAAGAGGCATATTCTGGGGTGACATTCTGGCTTCCTTTGCCTACCTCACATTTCTGCCCAAGGACTGGCCTTGTCACCAATGTCTGCTGAGCACCGGCTCCGAGGTTAACCCATGCCCTTCGCTCATGTCTCTACCTAGGTGCTCTCAAGGCTACCTAGCTTCTCCAAATCCATTTCTTCATCTGCCATTTCTTAAAGGCTGTCACGAGATCCAATCAAAAGGATGGCAACAAATTCAGAACAGTCACTGGCTCTCGATAAATTCAGAATAAACAACACTATTCGCGAGAGAGACAGCTTTTTGACAAGGAAATGTTCTAGCTATCTCCACGCGACCCTGGGCTGACTGGGTTCTAGCCAGTCTTGTTTGCTGAGCTGCTGAATCATCAGCAACAAACACTGTTCACTTAGTCAATCCTCTTTCAAAACCCTTTTTGTTTTCTGCCAATGCCCCTAGATGTGTGGGGAGTTCCCAAATGTGAAACTTGCTTGCAATGACCATGAGGATCTGATCTCCACTGCCCAGTGAAACAACAAAGACCTTTGCACTGGTTTGTTGTGCTAATGCACATTCCTTGTATGAGAGAGAACCAGCTGTTTGCCCTGCAACCACAGGAAAGTTTTTAAGCATTTCAAATTTCTTTGGCAATATGTTTGGGGCTTGAGATATTGGGAGTTATGTTCCCAATTCATAGAGTAGGTGCTTGCTCCTGTCATTCTATGCAGCACATGACCACTGGCTTGCCTGCCTGCCTGCCTGAACTATGTACCTTGCTCCAATGTTAAGGCATGGGGATCTATTTTTCATGTCAGGCAATGTTAAATAATACCATCCCTCCCCCAAAACAGTTCTCCATTGACTAAGGAAATATATTATGAAAAACAGTTACAGTGAATTAGCTAAGAGTTAAATGAATTGGAATTTTATGAATCACATTCACATCTATGTATATCTGGAAGGCAGTAGTACATTTATGTGTGTAACATTTTAGCTATTCATGGAAGAGTCATCCAGGAAGCTGAGAATCCCTTACATTAACATTCTGGCACCTCATAGACCTGCATCCTACAGGCTGGCAACCAATGTCTAAAAGCACTTAACTAAGAATTTGGAGAAGAAAATACCACAAAGTTAATTTCAACCTTCTCTAACTGGCTTATATTCCTAATGATTCACTGAACTTAAAAATTAAAATAATGATAGGTTGACTGTAAATAGAATCTTGTTTTTGAAACGGGAAAAACATGAATTTCTACTTGCTTTGAAGTCTAATTTTTTAACTGTGGTCGATTGATCTAAGTCTTGGCAGGATACTAGGCATAATTTGAAACCATGAAGGTATAAACCCAAGGGGAAAATGTGTATAATGCTTGACTTATGTTCGAACTGATCAGGGAGATGGGTAGGGGGATTTCTTTATTAAAATTATTGAACAGTAAAGTGCCTTCAACCGCAATATAAAAGGCAATTTGCAATTACTGTTCTACTTCTTCTCCACTTTCTATTCTTAGTGTACAGACTTTTCCACCTCTTGGATTTCTTATACTTTTATGGAAATTTACTTTAGCTTTCATTTCAATGCTACTATGTAACAAATTGCTCTAAATTTAAGAGTCTCCTCCTTTCTGTTCTCCTTGCTTCTAATGTTAAAAGGAGTTTCCAGTTTTAGAAGAAGCAGATTCCTTCCCTTTAGTCACATGATCAGGCAGGTGACACTGTTGAGATTTTTAAAGATTCTGAGGATAATGTGCATATTTATACTAAATTCTGGGAGTGAATTTATTAATTTCAGATTGACTTAGTTCTGAGCTCTCTAAACTTAAATTTCCTAATATAAGAAGCATTCAACTATTTAAAATAAAACCATGACTTTTGGACACCACAAACCTTAGAATCCCACACTATAGCACTCAATAGATTTAGGAATGAAAACACTATGATTTCATTTGTTAGTACAGTATTTTGTTTTTTAACCCCAGGCTTTTGTTTTCAGAATTACAATGAAAAGTTAAATTCTGGAAAAAATGTTTCACAAATGAACAGGAGGCAAAACAGGCAGAGAAAGCTGAGTGTAAATGAAAAAGAGAACTGAGCTCGCATCAAGATTTGAAACCTCTCATGAATAGGTGTTCCTCCATTCCTCATTTCACTCATTCCACAGGTCATTTGTTGAAAACAGGGGTTCTGTTGTGTGCTTACGATTCAGCTCCACACAAAGGGCTCTGCCCTTTATTCACTGGGTGATCTTGGGAAAATTTTGTGACCTTTTGTACCTTGATTTCCTCTTTAGCATGATAAAGATAGCAATGGTATTTAACTCATACAGATATTTTGAAATGGTGATTTACAGCCTTGACTGCATGTTAAAAATACAGAGCTTTTAAAAAACTACCAGATGCAACATACAGGGCTCTGGCTTCAATCACTGGCACAAATACAGCAAACAAAAACAAACCAATACAGTCTTCAGCTGCCTCAGACTGAGCAAAGTGAGAAGGGTGACTTGGATTTGGACCGCTTCCTGTCAGTGTCATACTGAGAACACACATCTGGCTTCTCCTAACTCCCTTAAGAGTAGCCCGTATGGGATTGGAAGTGGATTTTGTCCAGCTATAACTTTCCCCATAAATATCCTCAAAGAATAAGAAACAGCCATAATCTTTAGATTGAACCACATCATGTAAGGTAGAGCCAAAGACCCTGGTTTGGTTTTTGTCCTAACAGCCTGATCAAAGCAGATGTGACTGTTTCATTGGCTAGCCCAGCTGAGAATAAGCTTAGTGAGGATCCAGAGACAATTTGTAAGGGAGGTTTATGTCACTAAGTTGAGAATGACACTGGCAAATATCACCATTGCTGACCCAAACCTGTATTTGGCAACGAAAAACATTTTCAGGCTCTCCCTGCCATCAAGGACACTATACACAGCCTGGCACACACTCTGGCGCCAGGGAATGGGAGTGGGCTGGAGAAGACAGGAACGCAGACCCACCTGGGCAGCTCCCAAGAGCCAGACCCAGACAGACAGCATCCTGTGGAGTCCCAGGCAAGGTCACTGCAGCTGCAGAGGAAACGGTTGCCTCTTGGGCTCTGAGTGATGCCTCAGTGGTCAGCTCTGGGTTCTCCAATGCCTTTAGCCCTAGAACCCCCAGATTTGCTACTCATAAGCAGGTGGTGAAGCTTTCTGTTAGGTTCCTATGCCTCCAGTCACAAACTGCCACACACACTAAGGCTTAAAACAGCACAAACCTACTGTCTGAGAGTTCCACAGTCAGCAGTCAGAAGATGGGTTTCATGGGGCTTCATTCCTGCCAGTTCTGGGAGGAAGCCACTTCCTTGCCTCTGCTTCTAGAAGACGGCCACATTTCTTGGCTGTGGTTTCATGTCAGAAATGCTTAATTTAATCCATCTGCAAGGTTCCTTCCATTCCATAAGGTAACATGTTCATAGCTTCTGCGAATGAGGATGTGAACACCTCTGGAAGATGTTATTCTGCCTACCACAGACATCACAGCACAAAACACTGAAACAGAGGTCAAGGTGGAGGGTGGAGTGACTTGAATCTCTCCTGCTCCTTTGTCAGGCTGGGCTCCAAGAGTTCAGAAAGAACTGTAAGTCTGTAAAACCCAAACATGAACATCTTGGTGGTTTACGTGAGAAAATTCCTTCATAATATTTAAAGACTTTCTTTAATCATTGCAAAGTAGGTAAAATCCCTTTTCTTTTTCACTCTTCATCTTAGAAATGAAGTGCACCGTGTAGGTTAGAACCAGTCCAGACCTCTCCAAATCCCATGGCCCACACCTGCAGAACTCTGACTGAAGAGGTCGCCAGTGCCCAAACAATTTTAAAATGATGTTCACTGAAGAAGAGTAGGTGTGTCCTTCACCACCCTGCCAGCACCAAGCAGGACGCCAAGGTAGATGGCAAAGGTTCCGCAATCCTTCCGCAACTTACAGGTGCCGTCGCAGATATCCTTAATTTTAAAACTGATTTACTTGTTGTAACAGTTTTTAAGCCTTCTTTATGGAAGAATGAGTCTACTGAGGACTGACATTTAAATGAAGTAAATATTGTTCTGCCAGAGCCCACTTTCAAATATCAGGCTTAAAACTATTTTGTCTTGCTTTTTAAATGGATTTTGCTTCACTGAGCCACAGTGGTGAAGGCAGAACAACTATTTGGATGAATTGTTCAGAATAGCTGTTTGAATAGCCTCAGTAAGGACGAACGTGCTTTTTGCCAAGTCTTCAGGATGACTGGATTTTACTCCTTACCTGTGCTGTGCTATTGTGCCCTGGAAAGGCCAAGACTGACATGTTTGAGTCTCGCGGGGAGCGATCACCTCTGCACACCAAAACCATTGTATGTGGGAAAGAAAATGGCTCAGGAACACAAGGCAAACACTGTGGAGCTTGTGAAATGGACAAAACAAACAAACAAGGAATAGATACTTAAAATAGCCCAGCTCACCTGTTTGCTTCTCTCCACCCCAGCATATAATTGATTGTGACAGAAGTAGCTATCTTCCCTCAACCTCAGTTTCAGAATCCATAACGTTACTGAACACTTCACGATATGCACAGGCTTGGGATCTGTGCACGACCCTTCTGCAGCGTCTACAAAGCCAGATGTTCACATTTATATGACTTCTCTGAGGCTCCCAGTTCACTTTGAAAGGTCTAGAACTTGCGCTGTCCTTTCCCAGAACTACCCTTGGCACTCGTCCTTGGCTGAACAGATCTTGTCAGTCCCAGCTTTCAGAGCATACCCCTCACCCATTCCTGAGCTTGATGTTCACTCTACTTCCTGTCCCCAGGCTCTGGGCCAAGCTTACTAAATACAGTTGGCATTTTTTTTTCACTTAAAACTCAAGTTGTACTTCCTTATTAAAATTTAACGTTTGGTTTTATCTACTTTTTCAGAAACAATATTACCCCATCCTGGTTGACAAATCCCTTCTCTGATTTAGAACAATATATTCTTTTTAAAAAAATAATAGAAACCAACGGGATGGAAAATGTGCTTGCGGCATCCAACACTTATTCGTTGGCTTTTTGTGTGTGTATATGCTATGCTATGGATCAAATCCAGGGCCTCCAGCATGCTAGGCAAATACTCTACCACAGAGCTACAGCCATAGCCTCCAAATTATTCTTAGAAAACTTGGAACCCAGAGGTTGCAGCCACGGCTTGTCCACTTAGAACTTCCCAGTGCAGAGAGGGTAAACACCTGCTGGCACCCAAAGCCTAGGCCCAGAAAGATGGAGGTGGTATTTTATGCGCCAATATTTCAATGAATGATTGATGCCTGGGTCCAATAACCCCACTAGACACTATGTCTAAGTAGAAGGAAGAAGGCTGGATTCAGCCTCTGCATGGTGCTCAGTGTGCTACACTAAGCTTAGGGGAAAACTTTTGGCTCAACACATGCAGCCTTCTGGGCTCCAGAGCCTCCAGGACCTTTGCTGAACCTCAGCTGGCCAGAGGCACAGTGCTCAGAGTGACTGCACCCTGATTTGAACAGAGGTCTATTTTTAGTACCAGGCATCTCACAAGACAGAAACATCAGTCAATTTGTTTGAAAACTTGATTTTCAGGATATTTGGAAAGTATATTTTTAATCATGATTAAAAAAAAAAAAGACATGACTGATCACAAGCCCACCTGGTTTAAAATCCCAGGGCAAAAGTGAGTTGCAAGGCCAGCTGTTACTGTGTGGCGAAAGACCAGAGTATAAGGAGGTGTAGCAAATTAGCAGCCCCAAGGCTGCATTAAAGCTCAAGGACTGCAATTAAAGCTTTTCAACCTCAACTTGAACCTGCCTCTAATTCATAATGTAACTATATAAAATATTTATAGTCATATTTTTCTCTAATTACTCCTCTCCCCTTCTTTCTCCCTCTTTTTCCAATAAAGCAGTCAGTTCAGTTCTATGGTCAAAATGTAAAGAACACCTTTAACACCTCTACAAAATGCAGAGACTACCCTTTTAGGAAACCACTGCTTATGACTTTATAACAAAGTGCAGCGCCCACCCATCCCCAGCCATGGCAACGGACACCATTATAAAACTGAATCACTCTAATAACATTATTTGTTAAAGCATAGTCATGTCAATGCGCAATGTATGTGCTGCTGTTGCCCCCTGATTGATGTGTTTTGAAATTCTGTTGTATTTTTTCTTTTTTCTTTTTTAATCCTTGAACTAAAATGGATTTGAGAAAAAAATAATAATAAAAAAGCCTCAAAAAAAAGAAATAAAAGAGGAAGGAACAACCCCCCCCAAAAAAAATAGTCATGTCTATTCTGATTTTCACCTAGCTTAAAATTCAAATATAATGTTAGGGCAGAAAACTGGAACAAAAGAAAAATATTTCTGTACTATTTACATTCTGACCATGAGTGAAAACTATATGCAAAACAATTGTCTCCAGGTGTCTTAGTTACTTCTCTTTGTGCTGAGACAAAATTCCCAACACCCAAAGTTAAAGGAGGAAAGGTTTATTTAGCTCAGTTTGTAGAGGTTTCAGTTCGTAGTTGGTTGGCTCCCCGGCAGAGAGCCATCTCAGATGAGAACGAGCCCATCACAAGCAGGCACACAAGAGCAAGCATGGGATAACCACAGCTCTTTCTATCTCTTATATCTTATCCAGGCTACTTAGAGCAGGTAGCACTCACACCCCAATCCTAGTGCCCTTGATCCTAGCACTGCAGCAAGAACCAATTCCAGAGTCACACACTCTAGACCCAGTCACTTCTGAAAAAGCCCCAACTATGACCATATGAGTCTTTAGGGGGACATCTAGACACAAGCCATACCACCAGGAAAATAAAATTAATTCAAAATTATCAAGGAAAACTATTTTGGAAGGAAGCCATTATTATATCTTTATTAAATGAGACTCATCAAAAATAACTAAGAAAAGCAGATTGGTGATGGAGTAAAGTAAAAATACTAAGATAGTAAAAGTAGTAAAGTAAAAATATTACAATTAAGTATCAGATGATGGTGTTTTCTGCTTGTGAGTTGTGCTTTACATTTAAGCAACCTGTGTCCAACTGCTACTTTATGCTTCTCTATTCTTATATTTGATTATAGTTACGCTTCTGGAATAAATGATGCTATCTAAATATTTAGCACGCAGAAGGGCAACTTATCCGTTTGTAAATGAATAGTTTCCTAAGGGCAGATCAGTAAAAGATATTTGGTGTATGCACATATATAAGGGGTATACAATTGGATAATTTTGTTAAAATTGTTTCTCTTGATTGGGATTAGGGTGGAGAAAGGTGAAGAAAATAATAGAAGTACTTGAATAATTCTCTAGCATTTGAGTCATTCACAAGAAAAATAGTAAGGCCCTGTAACTATGATGGTAAAGTTCTGTGCCCATGAAAACAAATCAGGAAAAGACAGACCCAATGTGACACAGTACCAAAAATCCGGCCATACACAGAACAAAAAGTTCCTCAAAACCAATCATGTTTAATGTCCCTTATTTGTTTTTAAGATTTCTTTCCCCTCAGTTATCATTGCACTATGAGGTTCCACAGAGTTGCCCCGTGTCCAGTGCACTTCCCTGGGTTTCAGAAAACTAAAGAAGCCGAACCACAGTTCATGAGGCTGTACCATAGCTTCAGAATACCGAGCACCAAGTAGTTGTCACAAGGCCTCCATCCAAGTTACACTCCTCTCCATCCTATAAATTTCTTCTAAATTCTTTCATCGCCCTTCCACAAAGTCAGAGATCATACTCACACACACTTTGAGTAAATCAAGCCTGGACGGACTCATCAGTGGATCTAAAAGTAGCTTCACAAAAACCAGCTGGGCCTTTAATGGCATGAAAAACCCTCCCCACCCAGAGCCGACACCTCCCCCTCCAGCCAGGGCATCGTGGCAGGAGAGCTCCCAGCCTATCTAGGTCACGTCACCTTGAATTAAGATATAATTACTATCCTGGCAGTCTACCCCTTACCAAGGATAAGCAGGTGGATGCAGTTGGCAGTAATTGATCTCTCTCTTTGGCTCAGAAAGAACCTGGCACATTCTTCACAATGGTTGGCAAATCCCAGAAGTTCCAATCATCAGGTAATTGCTTGATTATGACTGGATTGGTCCTGGGAGCTGGAAGTACCTGATAAGGAGGAGATGTAGAACTTGGAATGAATTGTCTTCCTGTTTTATTTGGCATTTCAGGAGAAAGAAACCCAGGATGACAGAATTTTAAGGGAGACACTTTTTCACGAGTCTTGT
Organism: Cuniculus paca; assembly: GCA_004365215.1. Taxonomy (NCBI): domain Eukaryota; kingdom Metazoa; phylum Chordata; class Mammalia; order Rodentia; family Cuniculidae; genus Cuniculus; species Cuniculus paca. Next base: position 5,389 of record RJWT010019956.1, on the reverse strand, counting down.
TGTCCCCTGCCATGATGCCTTTCTTTGACCACGTAGCTGTTACCTCGAAGTGGGCGGGTGTTCACCATGAGGCAAGGGCAACACAGTTTTGGAAAGAGCTTGAGAATGAAGCCTGCTAGACCAGGAAAACAAGCAATTACCTGAAAAATTCTAACCCCTAATCTTTTGTGTCTTGCTCAAATAACTCAGGTGCAAGTGGGCCTTCTGCTAAATTGTCTCAAAATTGCTTCAATTTCCTTTTTAGCTGTGGAAATTTCATGCATCATGCTTTTTTCAGCAGAAAGGTGTTTTAGACAAGAATGAGGATAGACACTGTCCCGGGTGAGCAGAGAGGGTACAGGACTCTCACTGAGAGTGGCTCTCGGCCCCAGCAGCTGGCACTGGTACTGTGGATGCTGTCAGCTTGAGCCTCAGTGACACTGTATGCAGTAAGACAGCCTCCTGGCACAAGAGCACAATCTGTGACCACAAAGACCTGGAGTCCAATAGTGTCCCTTCCACCAGTTTCCTGCCTAGAAGGACTTCTGTAAATTGCTTAATCTCTAGTTCAGTTTCTGGTCTGAGAGAGGACAAGCTTAATGGGATTATTGTGAGAGATAAAATAGCATAGACTTTTGCAGCTAGAAGTGCCTGGGAAGTGCAAGCAGTTAATACCTAATTTTTCTCCTTTACCATATGGGAAGGATGTCATACATCTTTGTTTTCCTGTTACGTTGACATAATTATTAACAAGCACTCCAAGCACCCAGTTAGGATGATAAATTACATGGTTACTCCACACCCAGGTAAAGTTGGTTTTGGACTCTGTTCTCACTCTTTGTGGTAACACCCACTGTCAGAGAACTTTATTTGCAAGGAATTAGACACACTCTGACCTGCTTATGCAAAGAGGAAATCGATGGGAAAGGTGCAGAAGGGTTCACCAAACAGACAGTGTAGAGGAGGCTGGGCTTCAGGAACAAGTCACTGTTTTTGGCTCTTCAGGACTGCATGTTCTCTTAACTGCTTCTCTCTGTACTTCTGTCTTTGTCTCTTCACAGACTGGCTTTCATTGCTCCAGTGTTGTCTCTTTTACCTGACAGTACCTTCAATTCGCAAGTCCAGCAGATATTGATTAAACTTATATTGCAGAACAAAAAAGTTCCTGAGTCTTTTCTGCACACCAATGTGTTACAGATATACTGCCACTGGGTCTAGACTACACTTGTGAAGTAAGCTATGACTGGGAAGGACAGAAGGTTGGCCCCACTTAGCAGGTTTCTGGCAGCATTCTCTCAGAGAAAGGAACAGGAGAAGCTTCTTCAGACAGACATGTGGGTGAAGAATGAATGGATGGTGTAGGAAAGATGGTTCTTCAGAAACCCTGCCCCTCTAATGTAGTACTGATGTCCTAATGAGGCACTTTGCTGTTGCTGAAACGTCCTTCACAGTCACGTGCTGAGATGAGGTTTTTGGAAGATGACTGTGTCTAGAGATCACTAACCTCACCACTAGATTACCCACCAATGAGTTCACAGCTGAAAGTGCTGTTAGGAGGTGGGACCTGGTTGGAGGAATCGGGTCAGTGAAGACATGACTTACAAGGGCATATCTCTTCTTGGGCCCTTTCCCTGTCTCTTTGCTTCCTGGCTACCATAAAGTAAGCAGCTCTCCTCTATTGCTTCCTTCCATCGTGATGTTTCTGCCTGGGAACTAGTTGACCATGGATTGAACTTTCTGAAATCATGAATCAAAACAAACCTCCTCTAAATTGTGTGTATTAGGTCCAGCACTGGAAAGGGAACTAAGACACTTGATATTACTCAATGAGAATGATTTTTAAACTGCCAGAATCTGGTCAAACTTAGGCTTTAAGGTCTCATTACTTCAAGCATTTTCTTTATCGTGGGTAACATGTGAGCTATTAGCTATCCTTAAGTGACCATATTTGGCGGTGAATGTGAATGTGTCAACATATGTTTGATTTACCAAGGCTTTCTGAGGACAAGGTGCCTTAAACTTGCTTTCCTCACACATTTCCAACACAATAACTCTTACATCAAAGTTATTCATATGCCTAGGGTTCTAGGATTATAGCATAAACCAAATGTGAACTCTCACATTTTAGCTTTTAAACAAGTTGAGATTTTCATTTTATAAAACATTAGTGTTTACCTTGACAAAGCTTCTAATATTGGGGAGAAACTCCTGTTCTCGAGCAGTGCACCATGCTTCCCTACCACTGAGTACTAGAGGCAGATTGCTTTGTCTTGTGAGTATGGCACGCCTTCATTTGACAAGCATGGATTTAATAAGAGGGGAATAATATCTGAAGTTTAGTTACCAGGGTAAGTTAGTGGGGAAGCCACTGGGGAAGTGACACTCATATCACCTAACATTTGAACATCTGTGCATAGGGTGGGCCTGAGTGACACTCAACCTTTTTCTCGCTTTCTTTATCTGGGTTCAATCCTAGTTTACCTGAGTTTTCCTCCCAATTCCTCAAGTAACAGTGTGAGCTTGAGCAAGTTATCAGACTTCCCTTTACTTTAGCTCCCTTGTTTCTACAATAGGGAGGTCAACAAGGGACTCCTTTGAGAACTGAGTAAGATATAACCCATTTCCCATTTGGTATAGTATCTGGCACAGGCTATTTCTCCTCTTTGCCCTCTCCCTCCTTTCCTACTAACCTATGCACTTCTTAGGTCATAAAGCCTTCTCTCTTTAGTTGAAGTACATAAGTATTTTGATACCTCGGGATAAACAAAAAGAAGTAGGGCTAAATATCAGGCTGGATTCCTACAGCTCTGAAAGTTTCTATGTATTTCCTCTTCTCAAGTGTAAATGAAACATTTCTTATATTTTCTAGGATATCCCCATTTCTTCCCCTTTGCTTTCACATGCCATATGAAAGAAAGAAATGAAAAGGTTACCAAAGAAAGGCCGCAGGCTTTGAAGGAAAAGTACCAGAGAGGCTTGCCTTTCACTCATTGGAGGTCACAGAGCACCTGGGGGCCCCAGCACCCTCCTTAGGAGAGCTCTGTTGCTCACCTTGCCTGTTTTGTGCTCTCCTTTTTCCCTTACCCTCAGACCCAACTCTGGCTCCTAGAAACCCAGGACAGTGATTCAGGCTGGTTTTTACTGACACAGAAGGCAGATTAAAATTGAAGTATATTTTGCTTTCCTATTAAAACTCTTCAGAATGAGTTCCTCAGAAGAACTATGTAAATTGGACTCAGAACCTTGGATCTGAAGGGCTGTAGGCCCTGCATGGAAGATATCCTCTTCCTACTCTGATAGGTTTGCCCATGTGTTATAACCCAAGGAAGGAAATAACAAGAATGGCACAAAAACAGCATAAGACATAAATGTCATGGTGTAAGACAGTCACAATGATGAGGGCTCACTCCCTCCCCACCACTACTGCCATTTTTTCCTTCAGAAAAATTGTTTCCAGAATATATCAGACAAGCGTAAAAACAAACAAGGACAATGAATACCAGTTCCGCAGACTTAAGGCTGTATTCCAGTGTAAAGAGAGCCAGATATCAGCTTCCCATCACTTAGTCATCCCTTTTCTCTGCCACCATGAATGGAGGAATGGAGGAATCCCAAGGCACAGGCACACCCAGGAGAATCTTTGACTACAAAGATATCATGAGCATAAAGAGTGAGTACCTCAGCTTCTGGAGAGGCAGAGATCTGTTAGTTTTTGTCACAATAATGCTGTAGAATAAACCACCCCAGGGCTCAGGGTTTTATACTGACAACATGGATCTTCACATTCTTGGGTCTAAAGATCACATGGGACTCTACTGATGGAAGCCCGGTCCAGCTGAGTTTGGCATCCAGATGCAGGCTCAGTTCAGGACTGCTGCTCATATGTCTTGATCCTGAGTTCAGGCTAACAGGACAGTGGCCCCTGAGACCATCTCACAGTGAATCCTAAGGGCTCAACAGCTTGGCCAAACTGAGTGAATACAGCTGAAAACTTCACAAGAGCCACACTCACTAAAACTCCATTGGCCAAAACAAGTCACATGGCCAAGCCTTCAGCCAGTAGGGGTATGGAACTATATTTTATCCCGAGAGGATATCCCAGTCCATCATGCCAGGATCATCCACGTATGGTTCCCTCCAGCACCACTGGTTCTCTGAACACTAGCAGCTGGACATTGGAGAGGAAGCTGATGCTTATCTCGCACAAACTGCCCTCCCCAACATAGAGTTGCTCTCACCACATTTCTGAGAAACGGTGAAGGAACTTCAGTTTCAGCAGGCCTACTCTACAACTTTCACTATCGTTGAAAAATAATTTTATACATTTCCCTTATTGGAAAACTCCTCCTTCAGTTGTACATAAATCTGCTTCCTTCTCTCAATTCATGCATCTTGGTTTAAATCTGAAGCCACACATAAACATTAGTCTGAGGTCCAAATGGTACCTCTAGTAGTGGCTGCTTAACCAGGATGTGACCTCCCTAGCAAGCCTGTTAAAAGAACAGGCTGTCAAGTCCAGGTCCAACCCTTGCCCCACCCCCCCAATAGCTGTGTGTTGACAGTGCAACTCTAGTTCATTCATCTTTAAGACGGGAGTAATAACATCCATACTACACAGGCTTAAACAGGATGATGCCTACAACATACTGTAGTAAGCACTTATAAACAATAGCTGTGAGACTGAACAAACCCTACTATCACTTCTCCAGATTAAATATCCTGTGTTCTGTCTGTGTTTTAAGATTTATTTGGGGGCCTCAACCGATGAAGGGGAGGTGAAAGAGGAAGGATGAATGGAAAGCGTGACATGAGCGAAAGAGAGACAAAGCAAGCAAAGATAGGGATTTATCCACGTGTTGGTAACATTCAAATACCCTTTGATTTGGTAGTCTCTACTCTTGCAAAGCTGTATAATGTTGTTTGTCAGCTGTGACCTCATCAGGCACAGGGACCAACCATGTTCTGCCTCAGTTGGGGTTAGGTTTAGGTGTTAATTCTTGCAAGCATGCACCCTTCCCCATCTTATCTGGACACTTCCAAAGAGATTGTTAGCAAATAGTCTGCCTCACACTTTATTTCTGTAATTATAGAGAGTACATCTTTATGATTTCACTCAAATCACTAATAAATACGTTGAACAAGACAAAGAATCCTGGGGAATGCACAGAGTTTGTCCTCTGGATTCTTCTACTTACTCATGAGAAGAATATTAAACATGACCTGAATGTGAGTTCTTTGCGGGTATGGGAGATACAATGACACAAACAGCAATGATCCTACTCTGATGGAGCTTCTGGCTTAGTGGTAAAACTAGAAATTGAGTATACAGCGACATACACAAACGTGTATTTCTAAGAGGTGATAAATATTTTGCAGAAAGATACAGAGTGCCAAGAAAAGATGCTGAGAG